>JACXGI010003239.1:15645-64693 GCA_016801175.1 Esox masquinongy | reverse complement strand
AGCAAACTCGCCTGACCTTAACCCTATAGAAAATCTATGGGGTATTGTGAAGAGGAAGATGCGATACGCCAGACCCAACAATGCAGAAGAGCTGAAGGCCTCTATCAGAGCAACCTGGGCTCTCATAACACCTGAGCAGTGCCACAGACTGATCGACTCCATGCCACGCCGCATTGCTGCAGTAATTCAGGCAAAAGGAACCCCAACTAAGTATTGAGTACTGTACATGCTCATACTTTTCATGTTCATACTTTTCAGTAGGTCAACATTTCTAAAAATCCTTTTTTGTAATAGTCTTAAGTAATATTCTAATTTTCGGATATACTGAATTTGGGATTTTCATTAGTTGTCAGTTTTAATCATCACAATTAAATGAAATAAACATTTGAAATATATCAGTCTGTGTGTAATGAATGAATATAATTTCCAAGTTTCACTTTTTGAATGGAATTACTGAAATAAATCAACTTTTTGATGATATTCTAATTATATGACCAGCACCTGTATATAGCTGAGTGCAAACAATGCTGGAATGAATAAATATTTTTTAGTGCAGGTGTAATGTACATGAGGTAGGTGGATATGATATATACAGTATATACAGTATGAACAACACTGAATTGCAGGATGACAAAAGAATTAAAAATAAATAAGTAGTAGACAGGTGGATATTAGGGTCAGTGTTACTGGGTGGTTATACAGGGATTGTGCCTGGCACTAAGTGACTGAAGTTGAGTGTTCATCAGAGTGATGGCCTGTGGATAGAAACTGTTCCTGTGTCTGTTCGTTTTGGTGTACAGTGCTCTGTAGTGCTTACCAGAGGCAAGGGGCTGGAACAGGTTGTATCCAGGGTGTGATGGATCTGCTGTGATGTTTACTGCCCTTTTACTGACTCTGGTTTTGTATAAGACCTGGATGGAGGGCAGGTTGGCACCAATGATCTTTTTTGCAGTTCTGACTGTCCGTTGTAGTCTGTTCCTTTCCAGTTTCGTGGCAGATCCAAACCAAACAGTGATGGATGTGCAGAGAAAAGACTGGATGATGGCTGTGTAAAAGTGGGCTCCCACTTTAGATCCTGGGAGATAGTGGATCCCAGAAACCTGAAGGATTCCACTACAGACACAGGGTTGTTGAGAATGGTGATGGGGGGCAGAGTCGGGGGGCTCCTCCTGAAGTCCAAAGTAATCTCCACAGTTTTGAGCGGGTTAAGCTCCAGGTTGTTCTGACCACACCAGAGGACTAGCTGTTCAAACTCCTGTCTGTAGGCAGACTCGTCACCGTCCCGGATGAGGCCAATGACCGTAGTGTCGTCTGCGAACTTCAGTAGTTTGACAGATGGGACTCTTGAGGTGCAGTCGTTTGTGTAGAGGGGGAAGAGCAATGGGGAGAGCACCCAACCCTGGGGGCACCGGTACTGATTGTTCAGGTACTAGATGTGGTGTTCCCCAGCCTCACCTGCTGACTCCTGTTGGTCAGGAAGTTTGTGATCCAGTGACAGGTGGAGGCTGGCACAGTGAGCTGGATGAGTTTGGTATGGAGGATATCTGGGATGATGGTGTTGAACGCCGAGCTGAAGTCCACAAACAGGATCCTTGCATACAGTATCTCACAGAAGTGAGTACACCCCTCACATTTTTGTAAATATTTGATTATATCTTTTCATATGACAACACTGAAGAAATGACACTTTGCTACAATGTAAAGTAGTGAGTGTACAGCTTGTTTAACAGTGTAAATTTGCTGTCCCCTCAAAATAACACAACACACAGCCATTAATTTCTAAACTGCGGGCAACAAAAGTGAGTACGTCCAAAATATGTCCAAATTTGGCCCAATTAGCCATTTTCCCTCCCCAGTGTCATGTGACTCGTAAGTGTTACAAGGTCTCAGGTGTGAATGGGGAGCAGGTGTGTTAAATTTGGTCTTTTGAAAAACTCCTTCCAGGGTGAAGATATTGAGAAACTCAATTTTCAGTGTTCATGTGTAGACAGGGAAACCTGAGATTTTGGCTTGTAACGTCAGTGTGTGCTGTTATCTCATTTGTTTGACGTAAGAGTGTGCGCCGTCATCTCCTTTGTTTACATGAGGCGATTTAGTGCAATGGCGGACGTAGCCAAAATAGCGCGAGTTTTAATATTGCTAATAGGTCTTTTTACATGTTTGCACAAATATGTACTGTCACTCTCCCACTATATGGAGGAACAGAGGCGTCAGAATGCGCTACGGAGGTCACTGCTACATCCAACACTCGCGCCATGGTTGTTAGCCTACCGGAACCAGTAATAACTTTTTTCAGGTTTCTGATAGGGGTAGGGCTATATAGAAGGTAGGGCTATATAGAGAGTAGGGCTATATGGAGTTTTATCGTCACTTGCTGGTTTGGCATGTTCTTTGACAGTGCTTGACAGCGTATTTTTGCGTTTTTATGTGGATTGTGATTTTTTAAAAACAGTGCTTGTATGGACGGGATTTTTTTTAAGAACGAAGGAGAAAAATGAAACGAATGAGAAAAAAACATGTTATAAAAAATACTCGTGTACGTGTGGACTAGGCCTAACTATACTATTCATATAATGAAATAATGTCCAATGCACATCCCTAACACTTATCAGCAAGTCGATGGTAATGTATTTGAAATAAGCAGCAGATCAATGGAAAGGCATTTAACGTGGTGAATCAAATAACATAGTTATTTGTCAGCTAGCTTTCCAAGGTGAAGAACAGTGAAGCATTTTTTCTTATTTTTTGGCTCTATAATCCAAAAGTTTGGAATTGAAATCAAGAAAAATTGGTTAATTGTCCAAAAACTTACGAAAAGTACTGCATATCTAAGTTATGAATACAGCTTTGGGAAGAGTCAAAATGAGCCAGAGATCCATACTACAGTGCATCAAATTATTCCCACATGATAAGCTAATCAAAATGCAAAATCAAGATTAAACAACATCTGGTTGTGCCTGAAAAGTTAACAGAGTATGTCAGGTGAAAGAAGGTTCCCTCATACAGGTTGTGACCCGCTTGGATACGCAGCTTGGAATGAAGCCAAAAGGCCTCGTTTGGATGACTTGGAGGAAGGCTTGCCGCCACCTTCAACTCTCCCTAATCGGTTGAGAGTTTTTGTGAGACACAGCTGGATATGATTACAGTCGGGAAGGAAGAAAAAGAAGGTATAGAAGGGGATAATGTATTTATAAAAATGTTTTTAATGAATTATTTGGATTACCCTTCACCTGCCCTGAGATTTGGATGGTGAAAACACAGTAGAGTGCATTGACTAATGAGACCTGTAAAGCCATACTCAAATGCTATGGAACTTGCCCAATAATCTGAGAATATTGGTAACATTGGCTAAGAAGAAAACAAGCACATGACAGAAATTACCATGTCCTGAATGTGCCCCATTAATGTCAGAACAGATAGATGCCCACCCACCCAACTAAGACACAAGGTCAGGTCCCAAAACCCTCTGATGACCTGAATAACCTTCTATCATGTTTCCCTAATTCAGGCCACCCAACAGTGATTGGATCAGCACAGTCTGACACAACACTTTGGAATACATAAATCCCCAAAGCAAGATCATGTCATGTTTTCCATGCAGCATGATTTAGAGTTGGAGAGTTATGAGCTAGTAGCTTCATACAACATCCTTTCTAAGAGGTTATGTAAATAGCATTTACCATTCAGATGTTTGTTTAATTTCTATCTTCTTGCCTTCTCCCTCTCCTCTCGCACGTGTTCCCACAGGAATATTCTTCTCAGCACTATTTTTAATCACCTCAACGCTTTCTGACGCTATTTCGGTACAGTTTCACTTCTGACTATTAGTCACAGTTTCACTTCTGACTATTGGCTTGTGACCCTTTCCCTGTTCACCATTTTGCTGTTGCCTGCGTTGAGTGCTGTACACCTCCAGCTCTGGAATCAGGAGGATTACACCCAGAACGGAGACTTTGAGTCAACCTCAGCAGAGAGAGCATTAGCGAAGAGGACAAGGGCAGTTGGCACGCGGTCAGAAACCATGCTGTGGTGGTCTGGACTGTGAAGGTTTGGGAATGAGGGAGGACGGATAAGACTGAGTGAGGGGGAGAAGGGGTGGGACCGGGGGGGGGGGCATTTGGGGATTATCTCCCTGCAAAATACACTGGAGGGAGGTCCAGATGGACCAGGGCACTGTGTCTACAGGGAGCCAAGCGTGTATGGTAAACACGCATATGTACGCACACATCCACCCACTCACTCACACACACACACACACACACACTAAAGGGTAACTTCAACACTCATTTTATGAACACATTTTCACACTGGGGTTGAAAAAGAACGTGTAAATGGAGAGAGAGAAAAGAGCGAGGAGCTGTCCATCTGGTGTTCTGAAATATGCTAATTTCATCCAACTCTGTGCTGCGCCGCACTCTGAGCAAATTGAAGAACCATTTATGCTGTTTTTAGTTGATTCCTGTCTGCCAGTCTTCAAAGTCATGACAGGCAAAAGTACAGTATATGAGTCCAATTACACGGTAACCAATTTAAATGTGAAAAGACTCACCATCGGCAGTGTGACGGCTTGGCTTCTCCTTCAGCTCCAAGGCATTGGTCTTATTATTGTTATGTGTCAGTGTGTCTTCCTCTATCCGATCCTGACTGGGGTCTGGCTGGCTGTGTGCGGACGGTGTTACAGCGAGAGAGGACCCCCCGCTGTTTTCACCCACTTTAGTGTCACTCTCCCCGGCGGTCGACGCCTGTTCCTTCCCTCCCCTGTCTCCGTCGTCACACGGGGGGCCCTGGCCCCCGGCTGCCCCGCTTTCCATCGTCTGCTCCTGGGCCCCTGGTGCTCCATGGATCCGCGGGGTAGTCGGGCTGCCGCTGCTCAGGGAGCCCAGGACCGAGCTGGGGCTGGAGTGGAGGGAGAAAGAGGGCGTCTCCGGCACGCTGGTCTGGGTACCCCGTACGCCGCACGGCTCCTGAATGAAGCCGACGAACATGACCCCCTGGTCTGCAGCATCCTGGATCTGCTAGAGGGAGGGAGACAGGAAACACCTGCCTCTGAGAGAGTGGTGGACCAACGCACTTCTAACAACACCATTTAATAACAACCTTTCAGCGTGAAAACAAACTGTCTGTCGTGTGCACCGGCGGTGAACTGTCTTTCAAGACAACGTTAGCTAATGACGAGAGGCCCACGTTCTAGGTTGTGTTTCAAATTCCGTGAAGCACAAGCTAGAACATGAACACACAGTTCCAGTTTGTACCACTGTAAAACCGTATCTAGGTTTCCCACCTGTCGTTCCCCACTTCACTGGATTCCAGGGGAACGGTTTACCTTGATGGTGTTTACATTATTATAGATTCACCTGACTTCCGTCGACCGATCTACCCAGCGTCGGGCAGCCATGTTGAGCTTCTGTACAGTATAGACGATTGGACAGTGATGGCTCCAACCTTGGCAGAAGTGCAACCCAAATCAAGCAATCTTTTGCCCATTTCATTGTGTCTTGGCATTTAATTGTCAATATTGGTATTTTCCATCAAACGAAATGAAAATGTTAACTGTCAACTAATATTAATGGTGTCATTCTCCATTATCTTTCTCTAATAAGATCAAGCCAGAGACTGTACATCCTGCTATCTGCAGCCTGGGACCTGCAGAATTCAATCAAATCAGCATATGGTCCAGATTGCAGGTTATTCTCTATGCAATGTAATTGTAAAACAGTCACATTGTTTTTGTGCTGCATTGTTTAATATCTAATGAACGTTTGCTCAGCGCGGGCACATTTCTATTCCCTGCTATATTGCAAAATGAAATTGCCAACATAAAAAAGAAATATTGTCTCATTTGAGAGCAACACTTTCCGTCAATGAGGGAGAAATATAATTTTGACTCTCTGTGTGTGTGTGTCTGTTTGTGTGTGTGTGTGGGTGTGTGTCTGAATGTGTGTGTGCTGCAATGGAGTGACTCATGTGAAGGTAATGGTCAACATCGAATTTAAAATGGTCCACATCGAATGGACACTCACACTGTATTCTACATTGCACATGCTTAGATCATGAGAACATAAGAACATCATACCTTTCTATAGATATTTATATTTACCATTACAAGCCGCTGCTTATATTTGTCTGTGATTTCTTCTAAAATGACAGGGCTTGGGACATTAGCTCACTTTACAGAGATTTGTGCTAACAATGTATCCACTACTGAAGTAGACCAGTCCAATGTAAATACTTGTATTCTCTCAGTCCTACATTAAGGCATACATATCCTATTTTCCAGATATTAGAGAGAGAGAGCGCTGTAGGACTCAAATGAAATGCTCTGGTGCTCAGGTGATTGTCTGGCTGCGTTGATAATCCTTGTCCACTCCCCAGCGCTTCGTTAAAATGTAGGACGGTGTCGTCCTCTGTACAGTCAAAACAAAGATGAAACCCAACAGACAACAGAGATTGTCTTCGTCCACAGGGCCTCTGGTGCCCACAGGACAGTCAGCATTGGCTCTCATTTGAGTCCACCAGGAGCCTATTCTGGCTCTGTTCTAGTTTTCTGTCCTTTTCCAGTATGGTTCCAACAGGCTCTGGATGATGTGTAACCAAACCAAGCCAGGTGTGAAAACCCTTATCTGAAGCTCACCTTCTTGACGTAGCCCTGGATGAGCTCTGGGGTGGGCACCTGGTCGGCAGGCAGACACTGCTCCAGCTGCAGGCGATAGGGTGCACAGCTTGACGGGCTCCTCTCCAACCTGCAGGAGACGCCCACACAGCGGGACAAAGAGAGGAGAGCATCTCAGTCACAGGCGATACAGACACGTGCCACATTATTGTAACACGTACCGAAATGGTCAGGCAGAGGAATCCTTGAAGATGAACAAGGATTCCTGATGAACTATTTAGTGATGTAAATATGTATGTATGTATGAATGTATGTCCACCCACACTAAGTGAATCCCAAGAACATCGTCAGTGGAGTTGTTGGCCAGCTCGATCGAAAACAGCAAGAGAAAAGGGGCACATTAGGATGCAAGAAAACCCTCAATGCAATGCTAATCTTGGCTTGTTTTCCCACTTCTGTATTTTGGGAGGATGGAATCTATTTATATGGGTCTGCCTTAGTCTATTTTCTCTGAAGGAAATCCCACAGCTAGCCCTGGAGGAGGCTAATACCCCAAACTCTGCTTCTCTTCCTACCCAGTCGACAAAACAGATGAGGCCCCTCCATGCTCCTGCCGTGGCATATGTGTGTGTGTGTGTGTGCGTGCGTGCGTGCGTGTGTGCGTGTGTGTGTGTGTGTGTGTGTGTGTGTGTGTACCGTACGAATTTCCCTTTGTGTGTGTCGGTTTGTGTGTAAATTCATATTAAACAGTATGAAATGCATCCCAGTGTTCTAGCTCTCTTGCTGTCACACTGACTTCACAGCGCAGCGGGTGTGAATCATTTCTCCCAGTCAACAGCACCCCACAGAAGTCAGACGTCACCAGCACACCGGTCTCCCGTCTTTGTTCAGCTAATCCCAGATCAAAGAGCATACTGTGTCAATGAGAAAATATGTCGGATACTCTGAATCGGGCAGAGGTTGTTTAAAACTTGACGTACAATTTAAACCACCATGAAGCCCCACAGGGAAGCAAAACAGCAGAAGTCTGGCACACTCGTTTGCCATGTTCTGTTAATGGAAATGTATTTTTTTTTGTTATTATTATTATGAATAAGCAGATGTTCTTCTCCAGAGCAGTAATGGTTAATTGTGTTGCTCAAAGGCAGAGGGACTTGGTTTTCACCTTTTTCCGGCTCAGGGATTCAATCTAGCAACCTTTCTAGCGACTGGTCAGATGCTCTTACTGTGAATCATGAAATGGACATTGGATGTCTCAACTAGAAAAGTGCTCAGATCCAGAGCAGTAATGTCAAAAAGTGACCTGATATGAAATAACTGTAACGACTGAAAATAATAATAATGAACAGCCTTATCAGCTGCAGTCCTTTGTCTCTGTGTGACGCGGCTAGCTCTGCTGTCCGCCACCTGGCCCCATGTGGCTATAGGAAGTGTCAAATGTTAGCCTGCCTCCACTCTGCAGCCAACCTGCCTGCTTCCTGCAGCCAACTCCAGACTTCCCACTCTCTCAGCTGACTGCTGCTGCTATCTACTCAGCTGCCCTGTCGGTCAGGCTCAAGGACCACAGGGAGTATTGAAGGCACAGTCTGGGGGTTTAAAACCAGGGAATCTACCACTGGTTATTTCAATTCTTGACATGATGTGGTGTGATGTTGATTTTATTTGCCGAATGAAGCTTTAAACCCAGAATCCCAGATCTCACACATCTCACAAACGTAGCAATCCCAAAAAATGTTATCCCCATGACAACGGCTCGTTCGGGATTAACCAACGAACCTGTGATTAGCAATCGTTCATCTCCGGCCATTAATAATATAGCACATCTTTTTCTAATGTCAGCTTTTCACAATCATGAATAATTTCATTGGAGCGAATCCTCTCTAATGGTATCTGGTCCATACCTCTCTCCCTGAGCCCCGTAATTATCCAATTGATGATGAATATATCCCATCAGACATTGTCTGGTGAACTGTAACCCTGCTCAGCTGCAACCAAAATTGAACATTGGGGAATTTGACAGTTGACATTTAAACAATCTAATGGCCCTATCCATTCTAACTGAGCTACCGATTTGAGCAGGTTATCACCGTCACCGCCGACAAATCACAAAGTGGCTACAGATTTTAAAGTCATGGCCTACTTAACCAAATAGTCGTTCCAGGTGACTGTTTGTCATTTACAAAAAAATGGCACTCGGACCTATATATGTTCGCCTGCGTGATTCCTAGCTCTGGGAGGCTTTACGGTGTCACCCTGGGTGCAACTATTGCCTTGTTCACTGAGGCTTTAAAACTGAGGCTAATGCTGTAGAGACTTGGCTAGGATAGTAGCCAGAGACATTGTGCGCATACTAAACACAACGCATCCAGCTGCTGTTCCTCTACCTGTTTTCGCGTCTCTCTCATTCGCTCTCTCTCACACACACACACACTCACGCACACAGCGACAACGCATGGCGCAACACAGCGAGAAGAAGACACTTTTAGGTCCGTTTGTTTCTGGAGAGTGATGAATGGTTTCCCTGTCGTGCTTTCATCTGCAGTTTTCTCTGCCTCTGTTCTCCGGCTGATTCCCGGGCCTGACAGGGGAACAGGGAAGAAGATGCTCCCTGTTTGATTTTGTTTTTCGCTCTTTCTCTTTTATCCCCTGGGCTGGTGCTGATGCGAGCAGCCGTCTCCACGGTGACAGAGGCTGAGATAAAGCAGGCCTGTAAGGCCGGTCGGACACCCCTTTCCCCCCTGTCTCTCTCATTCTCCCCCTTTCACACTCCAGCTGCGTGCTTGTGTTCTCCATCTCCCTCTTTCTATTCCTCTCCGTGTTAAAATTGTTTTCTGCAGAAGAAAGGCAACCATGCCTGTTCGGAGGCTCACGCGGCTGCCCGTTCATCCATCTCTTTTCATACAGAATCAATATTTCTGTGCCCCTCTTTTGTTCCAGTTTAAGATTAGGGTCTGAAACGCGTGTGGTTACGTACGTGGGAACAGAGGCCGAAAGGTGTGTGATGTATTTTCTGTAGAAGCTCATTAATGGGCAAAGGTGATCTTATGAAAGGGAACCACAGCTACATTGTTGAAACAAAGTACTTTGAAACTCCTAAGATTTTGTATCCGGCGGCGAAAAACAGTAAGTTGCTGTTCTCCTTCAGCTAACTAAAAGATCCCCATTAGTAAATTGCCATGGATGGCAATAAAGATTTCTACTTGGAGAATGTACATAACAGTAACACCGTGCCACCAAACGTGGGAGGATGGAAGTGTGTTAAATGTTAACTAGCTGGGTCCTTATTGCTAATTTCATGATGAAGGATGTTTAACTAGAATGTTTAACCAGGTAGCGTTTGCTTCATTGAGTAAAAAGAATGAAATGAACATACTGTATGTTGTATGACGTCAAGCTGTTTTATCAAGTTGCCAACATGAATAGGAGAATAGCTTTCACCAGGAGGGGGAGTCCACAAAGTGTTTCTAACAGTGCACCCCACACACACACACACACACACACACACACATGCACGCACGCACGCACGCACGCACACACGCACACTCACGTGCACACACACACGCACACACACACAGAAGCCTACCTCACAACATGAGGTTTTGGGATGACACTAATGAGTGAAGGCTTTTTTTTCAACTGCTCTGTGACTGTTGTCTTCTAGTCAAGGCCGGTGGTGTGTGTAAGGCTATGAATATTGAATAACAGCTTAAAGACATTGAAATATATATGTTGTCTTCCACAGAGAATTCTTCCACCCTCCACTGCTGCTTTTCAGTGAACATTGGGAACCAAATTGCTTTGTTAAAAAGTGCTATACATTTGTCTCCCTGATGCTTATTTTTTTTCTAAAAAAAACAATTATCAGCAGAAGTTGCAAAATTATTTATTAAAGCTGTATCCGTTCTACAGAAAAGTTGGGAGACTGCATTATTTTGGGTTTATGCATTTTTTACACAAAACAAAAATATAAATGAATGTGTTTCATTAGTGGAAATTAAATGCTTTTTTCTCTTAAATGCTGTGCATAAATTTGTTTACATCCTTGTTAGTGAGCATTTCCCATTTGTCAAGACAACCAATCCACCTGACTGGTGGGCCTGATCCTGTTTAAACAGCATGATGGTTGCACAGTAAAAAGGTCACTTAATGATGTGCAGTTTTGTCACAACTACAGAATTCCTAAGTTCTAATAGAGCTGGCAGTTGGCATGCTGACTGCAGCCATGTTCCAACAGAGCGCATGCAAGAGAATTGAATGCAAATTTCTTTAGCATCTCCAACATTGTTTTAGAGACATTTGCAGCTTGTACAGTTGGCCAGCAGACTCACCAGAAATGCCCCCCGTTGAGCATGTTTGGGACGCTTTATACTGCAAGTCAGGTGAAAGCGATAGATTAAGGCCTAAGGAATTCATTTCAAGTGACAGATTTCCTGAACTTCAACTCAACTGAAATTGCTGGATGTTGTGTTTGTTCAGTATATATTTATTTGTATATTTCTAAGACAGATAAGATGTAGAATACTTGAATGTACATTTCACAAGCTGATCTGACATAATTCAAACCAACTTTCTCGACTTTACATTGAACATTTGCAGTTCTCCCATGGTTTTGAAAACAATTGTAAGCATTTTGAATGAAAAGTCTGTTGGGAGCCAAATGAGCTGACTCACTGAAATCATCAAGTAGTTAACGGTCTCACAGCAAAGATTACAGGATGCTGTATTTGCCCTCTACCAATAAAATAAGGAAACGTGAGAATTGGTTGTCTTATTATTGAACACAATCATCTAATCATCATGATCCATTACTTATATTGCTGTGTAAAATAATTTTAACATCTTGAATCACCCTTGAAAAACAGAGCCATCTGGCAAGATCGGATGTGCAAGGGAATTATAACCAAACTTTGAAGATTTCACTCAATACATATTCTATCTTAGTAAATTGATAACACATATTTAGATTTGAGCAAAATATAGGGCTGGGTTCAAAGTAAAATAGTCAAATTAAATGACCAAATCACTTAAATTTCATCACATTCATTTTTATTTATTATGTAGTTTATTCCACTCATTTTTTTTCACTGCGTGGCTGTCTGTGCATTTCCTACTCAGTTCCAGTGAAATGCCCCAGAAGTCAGCCATTAAATTCCTTCCTACTGTAACATTACAAATTTCTCTCAGCGTCCTCAATATTCATTTCTTGAGGTGAATTCCCGGATCATATTTCAACATGGGAGGATTCTGGGTTTTTATGGGGTCTGACATCTCTGTCCAACCCCGTGGCTCTGGAACCTCCAGAGAAAACCCTTACAATCCCTTGTAAAGGTCCCTTGGTACGCTACCACACACACACACACACACATGCATGTGCACACATACATACACACACACACATTTCTTGAGACAGGCTATACAACACTGCTAAAAGCTGAGGGTGAAAGGTTCCCGTGTGTCCCTTTAACCCCACCGGGGGACAGTGAGTAGTGAGGGTCTGGTTGTACTTCACACACAGGCAGTGATTCTCAGACAACCCTGGATGTGGCCAAACACTTCCAGTTAACATGCATGAAACTGCTGCCCTTCATAACAGCCAGCTGATAGGAAACAGGCAGGTGAGGCCAACCGCCGGGGCTTCATCTGGTCAGACCACCACCACCACCAGCTGCGCCAGCCCTCCATGCCTTTCATACACCCTTGGAGTCAGTAGCACCAAGCCCTGATCCAAGCTGACACCGGCCCCGGGCTAGAGACACAGACATGGCGACGGCTAGAGGCCAGCTGTGTGGGTGGGGTGGGGGGGCAGCTGTGACTTTGGGGCCATTTCAGATGCTGGCACAGCACATCAAAAGCTCAGAGAGGGGTGATTTGCTCACTAACGTCCAACACACCTGCCTTCTGACCCAAAAGACCTTCTGTAATGCCAAAATACAGCTGTCTGTCAAGATGACGCATTTGCATTCCAACGTCAATATCCATGTGATCATATTGTTTTCTATTCACTGTAAAAGTGACGCAATGACAGAGCGCATGAACAAATTGCTCTGGACGAAGCTTCTGCGAGTTGTGTTCTGTGTTCTGCAAGTAGGTGCTGTTCTAACATGGAGACGTGTATGTTTTCGTACCCGTTGTTGAGGCGGATCAGCACGGCCCGGTAGAGGCGGTGCTGGAGGCTGACTGTGTCCGGGTCACAGGGATGAATGAAGGGGTGAACAGCAGCCAGGGAGAAGCCTTGCTGGTAAAGGTCCTGCAGTTGGCCTGGGAGCTCCCGCACAGACAACAGGCAGAGTGTGGAGGAGCCATCTGAAAGGCAGGAAAAGAGACAAAGATGAGAAACCAGACGATAATGTGTGTGTGCTTGCTTCACCTATATGTTACTGTAGTGGAAGTTGTACTGATAGTTATGACTGCAATAGATTTAATAGAGGAATTCCAGTCTAGAGAATACAATTCAGGTAAATGTGGACAATAGAAAAATGAATAAAAAAGCATTCTTAATTGTGTGTGCAACCGTCGAATGAATTACGGCTGGCCAAGGAGCGTTGTTTTAACCCCCTTAATAAAAGATGGGACCTGGTAAACAGAAAAATATTTACATTTACATTGAA
Source organism: Esox masquinongy (assembly GCA_016801175.1). NCBI lineage: Eukaryota > Metazoa > Chordata > Actinopteri > Esociformes > Esocidae > Esox > Esox masquinongy. The sequence goes on along the minus strand of JACXGI010003239.1, from coordinate 51,475 downwards.
GTAATTTACTCCAGTGGTAAACACTGTGGTAAATGCAATCTTCCAAATGAAACAAACACACCCACCTCTCTGTCACATAATGAATAATACGTGTCAACCACACGTAGGCAATCAACGAATGTCATAATTAGGCACATCTTCTGGTGTGAAGTAACAGATGTCACAGATGAAGCCAGGGCACTGTTCCTGTTTTGATTGTGGAGTCATTTTAGGAGTGGATGAATTGTGTAACTGGGACTTCTTTTTTAAAGGACACTTCCAATGTTGGTCTCAATTTGCTCCTCCACAACAATATTTTTTTTAATCAATGACCAGTTCAGAGGGAAAATTGTGTCGAATCGGGTAGTAAATCGTTTGAATTATTAGATTCATTTCAACTTCGATAAAGCTTTGTGCCTGGGAGTCAGGTCTAAAACTATGAATGGGTATGGTTTGGATGTGGTTTCATCTGCCAGCTAGCTGTGAACTTATGTTTGGTTATCCATGTTTGGTTATCCATGAACAATTCATTTTTTGTAAATAACTAATCCAGGTGGTTGTTCTGTGGTCAGCTGTGGAATATTGAAAGATGCAAGCAGTGGTTGCTGTTCGAAATGCTACCAGTGCCTACAGGCGCCATTGAAGGACATTCACAGACTAGTCTTAGGGGTGAATTTTAGGTCATTGTTGGGCTAGACGATTCATCTTCACCCAGTCTGAATCACTTGAATGGGGAAGTGTGTCCAAACCTTTAACTGTATATCTGGTGCAAACCCTATCACACGTTTTCTTTCTTTAAATTTGATTTTTTCTTTGGCTTCGGCTCCTTGGTCTCTGAGTTAATAGAACATGATAAAAATTCTATCAAAGCTAATTGTTTAGCTCAGTATGATACATATTGTCTGAAGAGGGCTTTGATGCCTTCTCAACAGGGCAGAGCCCCAAAAGTAGTTAGGAAGACAGATGCTTAGTATTAATGAGATAGTAGAGTGACCGGATATTTCGATGGTTTAAAGTAAGGGGGAGTTTCATATCTATATCCCACTCATCACGGCACAAACCAAGCCATGTGCAACAGAGGCAGGCACAAAGTGCCAGACTTGACTATGAATCGCCCAGCTGTGGAAGAACAAGCAGCACAGCTTCTGTTCAGACAGCCAATCAGAACAGACTGTATGCTGATGAGTGGCAGCTAAGAGAGAAAGCGAGAGATAGAGAGCGAATGCTTGGCACATCAGGCCCTGATGGCTGGTCTCCCGGAACGCGCTGAGAGGCAACATTTAAACTGGTCCAAACAGCTGGTCTGCGTGGGAGACAGCCAAGACAGAGCAGGATGAAGAGAAGGAGGACGGGTCTGTCTGGGTGTCTGTCTGTGTGATTTGTCACGTGAAACAAGTTGTCACTGCTGGTAATTGGAATCAATGCAGCATACAGTGAAAAGACAATGGCAACGCCCGCTAGAACGCCAGAATGGAAAGTATATGAGAGGTCAAATTCAGGTCAGGGTAGAATAATCTGGTCATAGAGAAAAACTCCATGTCTTGGTATTGCATGAGCAAGTGGACGCTAACGATGATATTAGCGTAACTCTTGTATTAGCATGCGTAGTGTTATCACCACAGTGGTGTACATGGGTTCACTCAAGCAGCGTGATGAAGTCAGGCAGTCCTAATAGTTTCCCCAGTCAAACTACAAATCAATAAGACATACTGTGCCTGTTTCTACTGGCAAATGACTTTGGTTGATAGATTTCCCTTTGTTAACTGAGTGCATGTCATTTAATTCATATAATTACTCAATTGTTCAACTAGTCTACAGAACAGTAGTCACAGATCACCAGCACACCAATAGAGGATAGGGGAGTAGGGGAAAAAGCCATGCATTGTCAATCAGGAAACTGTACATTGTGGAGAAGAAAGCTGATTCAGTGAAGATCTGAAGTCTCTCCTGGGCATGGATCCAGAGGTTCATTGTGAAACAACTACAAAAAACACACTCTTTGTCCCCTCAGGCCAGTGACTGTTTCGCTAAAAATATCCCCACATTTTCTCAATCACACTCTGTCTACCACAATACAGTAGCTCTCGGAGTTATAAAGCATGACAGAGAAAAGAAATAGGCCACCCTCACAAAATGTGTGGATCCTTTTTCTCTGAACTACTGCCGTTGGAAATATAATTAATCCTTCTGTGATCTGCGATTTTATTTTCACAATTTGGTGATTCACAAACAGTTTGTCCTTTCCCTAAGGCTTGGTTCTGTACTGTGCCTGTACTGGAGGCCGGAGCTGTGAGATGGTGGATAGATTAACTTGACTTAAATCCTTTCAGCTTACTCGCTGAGCACTCCATTGAGATGAGTAAATATGGTTTTCATTAGGAGCCAATGGAAACACACCCAAAGGGTATTTTGAATTTGCTTCCATCCTCTACGCTAACTCTGACATTCGGAAACCCCAGTTTTCAGGGGAAATAGAAAAATAGAGCCTATGATGGGATTTCTGGTTTAAGATATTTCTACTTTTGGCTGTTAACAAGGCAACACTCCTTGTTATCTCTTCTACAGTTACTGGATTAGTTGAACAAAGCTGAATAGAACCTCACCCAAAAACTTTTTCTTCTCACTGACCATTATACAGAAATCTATTATCAGTAATTCCTTTAAAAAGCAGCTACATTAGTATAGGTTTCTGGTAATCGTTATGAGAGCTGCAACTTAAACCTGATCCAAAAGCTTCTACTCAGGCCAAACTATATATTTTTATAATTCCTTTTCAAAGCCTTAATGAGTTTGCAGACATTTGTGACATGGTAACAGTTTTAATGTACTGATAAAACTGTGGTAAATCCCCTTGTTTAGGTAAATAAAATGTAAGTGAGCTAACTACTGTGCAGTGTACATAGATATATTTTAAGTATGTTTTTGTTTAATATCGTCAACGGTATGGCTCGTATTTGCAAAGCCCATATTCATTCTGAAGCAGTCTGTTTAAAATAGGAAGCCACTTACTTTTCCTTTTTTTGTTTACCCAGAAAATAAATTATCTTGCTTAAACAGAAAAAACTCTGAAGAACAAATCGTACCCTGTCAAATAATGAGAGAAAAGGCTTCTGGCTGACAACCAAGAAATTGGTTTTCTGGACAATTCTGTTAGTACAGAACTGTGCAAATAAGACTCCTTTTTAACAATGAAAACAACAAAATGTGTGAGTTAATGGTCACACACAGGCCATAGAAGCTTTAAATTAGTTGAACTGTTGGCTGGTATTTTGATAAAAGTCAACAGTAGTTTGTTTAGTTAATGTCCTTCACATGGTAACAGGCATTGGCCTCATGCATATGCATGATTTGCTTGTGTGTGAGTTTGAGGGTCATCCTGGACAACAATATGAAACCAAACTGGTTCCAAATTATTTTTAACCATCTTGGTCCCACCACAGTACATAAGTGATACAGTCTTGTCCTCTCTGTCACATATCATTTCTCACATATCTCCTTATTTTAATGCTGAGGTTTGAGGTAAAGCCTTTTTGTGGCAGTGCCTGGGTGATATGATGCAACTTCCACTTCCTGATTATTGATTCTGCTGTGCTCACTAGGATATCCAAACACTTAGATATTATTTTGTTATTTTGTCATTTAAGCTTTTCCTAACCTGTGCATTTGTATTTTATCTCCAAATTCCATAGAATGCTCTTCAGTCTTAACTTCCTTTCAGATTCACAGCCGGACCAATGATCCTTCAACAGTAGGGTTTTGACAACTTCTTGAATGGTTCACAGGTTAAAGGCCAATGGTAAGTGTTTTGTTGTTAGGCCAATTTCTTTCATCTGTATAAATTAGGAGCTTCCTCAGCACTGGGGTTGAATATTTATGCAAGCAACATATTTTTTTTTTTTTCTTACAAATATTTCCCAACTTCAAACCAATGTCACCATACAATAATTATGTACTGCCTGGGTTTTGAGAGGAAAATAATCAAATATCGTTACATTGCCTCATCGCGCTCTTTCGACTCCTAGTGGCGGCTGTGAGCTCAATCCAGGTAGATAGCCTCAGAATGTGTTACGCCCCAAGAGTAAAGATTGTTGTCTAGACTTCTTGGTTGAGCAAAAGGAGGGAACAGAAGCAGAACTCCACATAGACTGCTGGAAGTTACTTGCGATAAAGCAGGAATTGGGAGAAACGTTTGACAAACAACACAAACAATACAATAAATCCTGTTAATGGTTTCTAAATGAATCACTGGGAATAAAACAACAAATGTGTCAAATTCCACATTCTTTTGGACTCTCCAGTATTGCCAGGGGAGATACACTGTTACTGTAAAGCATGTGCAACCATGTTTATACAATGTTAGAATCTTATACCTAACTTTTGATACAACGTTAACATTGACTCTTACATCCCCTAGAATGATATTAGACAGTCCTTGGTTCACCCTACACCATTAAAAACATGTAAGGCTCAGCTGTTACTCTTCCTTCAATCAATAAGTACAAAAATAACTGAGTAAATTTGAAATGAATAAGCTGAGAGACTAAAACATGGGGCTCCACTAATACCCAGTGCTGGGCTGCTGGGGGACACGTTTCAATCTGATTTGCATGAACTTTGAGAGTGGGAAAATAGACCCAGAATAAATGAGCTAACAGGACTGAAGGAGCAATGAGACATTTTCCCTACTATCTGGTGTTCAGCATCATTCTCCCACATCACAATTAAAGCTCTGTTTATTTTCCTATCACGCTAATAACTCAATTTGCAATATGCTTAGGGACAATGTGTTGTTCAAACTGATACAGAAACAATGTGAAGATTATAGCATCTTTTCATTGAATTGAAAAAGTTTGCTACGTTAGCTAGAGGGGATGAAATCAGCACTTTGCATGACAAAACGAAACATAGTGTAATATCCTGAGACCAGAGAGGAAGGGACAAAGGGCATCCATCTTGTAATTTGATTAGGATACTACAATATTTCATCCAACAGGCAAAGACTAATGTAAAACTGTGCTGAAAATGGCAATAGCCACCACCTATTCTCTTTTTCTCTCTACTTTTCCACAAATGGGACTGTACTCTGTATTGTGGGGTTACATGTGAGGGCTTATGCTGCAGTACACGGAGCCTTCATGAATACTATTTAATGTCAGCTCATTATAAATGACAATTGAAGGGACCATTTAAAGTGAAAATTTTAACCCACCCAATCCAAAGGACTCATGCCCTCATTTGTGTCCAATTATAAGGTGACTAGGTGTTCCCATTTTCCAGGGAAAGTCACTGTTTTTTCTTTCCAATTAAAATATCCCCACATCTCCCTGGGCACTTCTTCCCACTGAGCAAAACCACTGGAACTGTCTCCCCTCTTCGGGCCCCTGTCCCCCTTGTTCAGGCCCCGTTTCCCCTCTACAGGCATCTGTCTCCCCTCTACGGGCCCCAGTCTTCCCTCTTCGGGCCCCTGTCTCCCCTCTTCAGGCCCTGTCTCCCCACTTTGGGCCCCTGTTTCCCCTCTTCAGGCCCTGTTTCTCCTCTACGGGCCCCTGTCTCCCTTCTATGGGCCCCTGTCTTCCCTCTTCCGGCCCTGTCTTCCCTCTTCCGGCCCTGTCTCCCCTCTTCAGGCCCTTCCCTGCGCCATAGAGGCATAATGATAATTCCAGCAGGTCAACCTCCCCCCCACCACCCCCCATTGTGGGGAGCAGAACATATGGACATATACGCTCCCTCCTCTCCCCCTTTGTGCTCTGACCTGGTGTCATTAGCAGTCCAACCTCACAGTATTCCACCATGGAGCCTAAGGGCCATAGACTTGTGCCTTAATTATCTAACTAATGAGTCACTGTTAACAGGGATGTGGTAGTAAGAAAAGGAGGGAAACTATAAATACCTCCAGGTGATCGTGTTAAGACGAAAAATCATCGACATGAACCAAAACATATTACATTTTCAAACAGTATCATTTCATTGATTTTCATGCAGGCCTAGTAATATGGATGTCTTTTAAAATCACGTTCATTATCTCATGTGAGCTATACTGCAAGTATAGTAGTATATTGTAAACTGCTGAAGTGCACCAGTGTGGATATAAAGTAAGTGGTAATAAACAACTTAAAAATCAACATAAACTTCAACATATGAAACCAGTAACTACCAACTCTCATTCACGCATTACTTCCCTTCCTGCATTGCAGCCTCAACCCTGTCAGTCTCTTTACTCTCTGTATAGCAAAGTCTGACATTTTATAGGCATGAGACTGATTTTCTTTTTTTATATTTCACTACACTTATTTAATTTACTGATTAAATAGATGAAATTAGTTACAACTGGGGTTTACACAAACAGCCCAGACCATCCATAGTTTGTTTGCTATCTGGGCTACTGTTAGAGGAATTTATAGTGGTCTTGCTATAGTTCTTTAGGATTATATATTAGTCATCCAGTTTACTAGTTATAAAGTTACTATTGCCAGCAGCTACCACAGTATGTAGTTACCTAACCACAGCTATTGCAGTGAACTAATTAGCTGGCTGGCTACTGGCTGTGACTTGCTCGCCACCTAATTGAAATATCAGCTACATTTTTTTTTACCATTTGCATACTCATTTTGCAAGAGTCTGACACAGGAGTTAATGGGTGTTTAAAAAATTCCTTGTCTGGCATCTCTGTCTGTGGCGTCTTGAATTAGATTTTTATTAACCACTCGGTCTGGGCTGAGGTAGTTTGATTAACGTCAGTCTGGGGCTTGCATGCGTCTGGGTGAAGTTTGGTGCTGGAAAGAGAAGTGAATGAAGGCACTGCTTGCAAGGCAACACCAGGGTACACAGAAGAACGTGACAAAAACACCTGAGTCATGATTCCGAACATTCACAAACAGGCAGTCGGGTTCAGAATTTAGATCAATTATTCTAATGTTCTTAGCATTGAACAACGCTGGGAACACAGCAAAAAGGGGGCTAACGATAATTAACTAAATGAAAAGTGAGTAAACGCTATTTCACAAATCAAAAAGTGCATTTACCCTCCACTACATCCCTGTTTGTGAGAGGCCTACTGGCTCTGTGCCTCGGCCCACTTGAAGAGATTAATTCAAATCGAAACTCGTTAACCATCAGGCCTACCAACTCATGTTCATACATATTCTCTGAAACACAGAGACTCGAGCAAACGAATGCTCGCTCGCACGCACACGCATGTCTTTAGGCACAAACACACACACTCACATAGACACACACATCCCCATGTTGGCCTCTAGCATCAGTCACTCATTGAGTTCAAAGGTCAAATCAAAATGTGCTTCTATTTGTCTTGTTCCACACACACATGTTAAAGTGCACATGTTCAAGTGTGTTGGTGTTAAATGGCAATGTTTTTTTTGCATATATACCAACCCTGTGGCAGTCTCAGAGACTGGGGTCACTGCCAGGGAAAATGACACATTCTAATCCTTTTAAAGTGAACTCCTGCCAAGGGTCATGCTCCAGAGGGAGGAAGAGTCACTGCTTGCTGGATGTTGTGACAGGTAATGTCAGATTTGTGACAGCCTACATGCTGGCAGCATGACAGAATGCATCATGTGAAGAGTAGGTGTCAAAAAACTGGATGCCAAAGCAGACGGTATCATGAATGACCCTTAGTTAAATATTCAGTTTGAATAGGCACTGGGTCTCCACCAAGGACTGTTAACGACTTCTATAACTCTAACTCAGTTGTACTTTTTAGTCTAGAGAGTGCATTTAAACCTGCCTATGTAGATCCTCTTATATACATAATGTATCCACTGCTACTCCCAATCTTAGCACATCCCCACAGAAGCCTGTATCAAAGGCAGGAACAGAACAAAGACTGCATCAAAAGCTCTCTCGGCAAATTTCTAAACACTGTATTTTACGGCAGCTAAATGAAAAGGCTCTCTGCAACTTGATGGAGGGAAAACTACCTGTAATTTGCTCAGCCAGTAAAAAGGTTTATAAATAGCGAAAAAGGGCACTCTCCTCCTCCATCAAGTTTGCTTGGCAGGAAGTCTCCGAAGCGAATTTCATCGAAAAAGTTGATCTGTTGACAGGCCTGTTGCTTGGAGACAAGCGGCTCAAGAGACAAGCAGTGTTAAATGAGCAGGTTATTCATCTACGTCCATGCTGAATCCATTGATGACATCCAGTGTTTGCCACAGACCTGGGTTTAAATAGTATTGGATATCTATAGAAAATGTTCTATATCTGTACATCATTCCACTTGCCTAGTAAACAGGAAGCAATTGGAAGAGCCTTATATGCAAACCCTGCCCACCTTGTGCTCCAGGCAGGCTTGAGTACACTAGAGATTTCAAATACTATTTCAACTCAGGTCTGGGACCACAACAGTAGATGTGTTTCCTCCACCTTCACCTTCCAGTACAACAGTCTCTGACATTAGGGTTCTATTGAAAGAAGCCACACTTGAAATCAGTGTGTTCCACTTGATTGGTAGATCCAAAATTAGAATTGTAAAACATGGAGATTTGAATTTGACAGTGCACCGTAGCTTGTGGTTAACATACTGATTAGACCCCTTTAACAAGCCTAGATTTTCATTCCTTATTTCCAGGCTCCATGTTCCTGGCATCAAGTCCATAATCTTCTTTTTATTCCTGTTCTTAGTTTATATAATGTATGAGGAAATTTGTTAAGGAATGAGACCAACGACCACAGCTCCAGCTGTGAGAGTATTACTTAGAAAAACGTGGGGAATTGGTCTTAGGGAAAAACAAAATAGTTTTCAAATGAATCCTGAAGAGTTCATCTATAATGCCTACTTAAGTGTGTGTGTATAAATCACCACCACTATCACTATCAGGATAATATCTTTCCACATCATGAAGGATTGCACTGTTTGAGAGAGATAAAACAGAGAACTATATGGTAGGTCCTTCTGGGTGTATGTGGGCGGCTGGTACGAGAGGGTGCGTGTTTGTGTGTTGGTAATGTGTGTGGGTAGATGTACCCACATTGATAATGACACACAAACAGCCTTCGGCCCCCAGAATTCCTTTGGGATCACAGTTTAAATATCTCAAGTAGAGCCCCTGGTGCCTTGTTAATTACTACCAGGGAGTACCCATGAGAACCACCAATGCAGCGCCTCAGTACAACCTATGGACACGTTCACTTCAGTGCAGAACACAACTCACTGGGGCACCTCAGGGCTCAGTACCTCAGGGCTCAGTACCAGACCCAACTCACTGGGGCACCTCAGGGCTCAGTACCTCAGGGCTCAGTACCAGACCCAACTCACTGGGGCACCTCAGGGCTCAGTACCTCAGGGCTCAGTACCAGACCCAACTCACTGGGGCACCTCAGAGCTCAGTACCAGACCCAACTCACTGGGGCACCTCAGAGCTCAGTACCAGACCCAACTCACTGGGGCACCTCAGAGCTCAGTACCAGACCCAACTCACTGGGGCACCTCAGAGCTCAGTACCAGACCCAACTCACTGGGGCACCTCAGAGCTCAGTACCAGACCCATCTGGAAAGCTGTGAACTTGAATATGCTTGACATTCATGATGAAACGTGACAGCCTAAAAATAGCACCGGCATGTTTCTCAGCTAAGCAACGGTCTCTTGGACGTTTTCACAACTGTACAGAACAGATGATACCGTTCTATTTGCAGCTGGCATCGTACAACGTGTATACACCTCCATGCTGTACATGGTGTATATCATCTTGTTTTAATGCACAGCATTGCTAAATACTGCAACTCTCTTCCTAATATTTTCCATGTGCACTAGCATTAGCCGTAACAAAAGTTGAGGAAGGTTTATGAGAGACGAGAGGACCCGAAACTCTAACCTGCTCGCCAGACTGAAGGGCCAGTGGGATACATTAAGAGAGGCTATCCTAAATGAATAAACGCATCTCCCTCTTGAGTGGTCATTAACTTCCATTAAAGCAGGCCCTGTACTCACACCCCAGTCTCCCACCACCAGACAACAGGTGGTAGATTGTCATGGAAACTACCATCCATGGCATTAAGTTGATTGAATCCATGGTTACAATGGCTGCGACCCAAATGTATGACTGCAATATGAGACAGATGGAATAATTACAAAATGTATATATATGGTCTTCGTTGTAATGGATTATGGAATGTACTGTATCTAGAGTATTTGTTGTAATGGATTACAGGACATATTGTATCTATGGTCTAATGTTGTAACAGATTACGGAATGTACTGTATCTATGGTCTTTGTTGTAATGGATTACGGAATGTACTGTGTCTATGGTCTTTGTTGTAATGGATTACGGAATGTACTGTATCTATGGTCTTTGTTGTAATGGATTACGGAATGTACTGTATCTATGGTCTTTGTTGTAATGGATTATAGAATGTACTGTATGGTCTTTGTTGTAATGGATTACAGAATGTACTGTATTTTTGGTCTTTGTTGTAATGGATTACGGAATGTACTGTGTCTATGGTCTTTGTTGTAATGGATTACGGAATGTACTGTATCTATGGTCTTTGTTGTAATGGATTACGGAATGTACTGTATCTATGGTCTTTGTTGTAATGGATTACAGAATGTACTGTATGGTCTTTGTTGTAATGAATTACAGAATGTACTGTGTCTATGGTCTTTGTTGTAATGGATTACAGAATGTACTGTATTTTTGGTCTTTGTTGTAATGAATTATGGAATGTACTGTGTCTATGGTCTTTGTTGTAATGGACAATGGAATGTACTGAGTACATTCTTTGATGTAATGAATTACCTGCAGTGCCTGTGGGACACCTGTCTCCATCTTTTGTTTCAAAATGACCAGAGTTGTATTTCTTTTACCTTTATTTATAAAGACTGTCTCATTGAGATGAAATCTCTTTTTCAAGAGAGTCATGTTCTGACCAAAATTGCAATACAGTCCCAAAGATGTACAGAGAGAGTAAATAGATATAACTGAAGATAATACCTATGTACTTCACAATCAAAGTTCAGAAATTTCGAAGGACAGACCCTGTGTTCTCCTGAATTATAAAAATAGTGCTAATAAATAGTAATAAAAACAGTGTTTTTATTAAATAAAACTCATTTTAGCAACGTGTACAATTCACTGAGTCTACACACCACAGCTCAGAGGCAGCACAATTACAGTGTGTGTGTTGGTGAGGTGGGCCCAAATATTGATACTTGACTCCATTTAAAGTTGCCATTTTGTTAATATGACACTTTTCCTCTCTAAAAACCCTTCCTACGGTTTTCAGAGAGCCCCGATTGACCAACAGAGTCGATTAAATGCTCTTAAACAAGCAATTGCACTTACTTCCTTCCAAGTTTGTCAGTTGCTGCTGATAAGTCAACACTGGGAAAGCCAGGCTGTCTTCTGACTCTACTGTTATAAATAGAATGTCCTTCTGGCTTATTTGAGGGTTGACTATTTGCCTGTAGAGTCTTGTGTTGGTTCTCACAGCAGAAATATGAAAATAACCCCAATATCTGCATTAATCTAATGATAAAACTTTACAAATGCTTTTGAAAAATCTGACTTCATAACAAGCCATCTCAGGGCAGTTCAAACAGCTACAGAGCTAGAAAGTGTCTGAAGCCCCAAACGGGTGGTTAATAGGACAGAATTGCTGTAGGATGAGCAGTAAGTATTATGGCAGTCTGCTGTTGTGCGTTTAATTTATTTACTGACATCTTTCTTTGAATGAGGCAACTGAAGATTCGGAATGAGAATTAAAGGGATATTTCATTCAAACTTCATAATTTTCTCAAAGTCCACTTACCCAATGATATTTCTGAAGACACAGAGAGTCCTTTTTTCAAACAATTCATTATTCAGCTCTGTCCCAGTGTGTAAATAGTGTTATTAGCATCGTCCAAATTCATGAATGGAAACGGTTTGTACCGCTATTGCTAAGCTGCATTGCAAGCGGAAAACTATGTCAAAACACAAAACTATGCCAAAACAAACCACAGTTCAGTAATCTGTCGCGCTAGCATCAATTTTTTAAAACTGTACACTGACGAAACAGCCGTCGGAACTGGCTGAATTCAAACTGGCACTAGCAAACTATTTCCTATAGCCATTCCTATCCACCAAGCTTGCCCAGTTTCATTGGTGGACATCAGAATAATATTTGTAATTGTGGAAAATGCCGTGGTCATAAGAAAGGTACAAAGGACATGGGAGTGGAGACTTGAGGTTTCACTCGTTGCCATATCTGTAAGGTCTGTTCACAGTTCCATCTGTCAACCACGTCACCAGGATGACAAATAGCCTCCAGATCCCAAGATCCTCCAGATCCCAATCACAGCGAACGCAGCACACCTCCCAGCTCCCAATCACCGAAATACTAAACCCATTCAAGACTTTGTGATAAATTTCTAACATTCTTCGATCCTAGCATGACTTCCGTGTTCACGATTCAGCTTATCCTAGTCTGTACCTTTGCCTGAGCCTTTTTGACATGCGCACTTGTATTTTGGATCTTGCCTGCTAGTTTACATAGTTATGTATATTATTGCTATACTTGCTGTATCTATAGTATTCAATACTTCTACCCTTATTGTTCATATTCCCCATCCTACTCTTTTTAAAATTGCTGCTAGTTTACACCGTTATGTATATTATTGCAATATTTTTTGCTCTATTTTTGCTTTATATATTTCTTAATTCTTACTATGTAGATGTCGTGTGCCATGTCACGGGAATTTCATTGTGCAGGATGATGCTGTGTTATTCAGTGCATCTGATAAATAAACTTTAAACTTTGAACTTCTGCAAATCCTATGTTTGGATCGTCTTCTGCCTGATCACATCTTGACCACGCTGTTTGCCTGCTCCCGGGGTTTTTGGTTTGAAATTAAATTCTACCCGCTCTGCATTTGGGACAATACCTCTGCCTCTCCCAAGTCGCATTGTGGGCGAATCAATGAAGCAACTTCGCCAACGAGACATACAAAGTTTGCGAGAAACATTTTACAGAGCATCGTCACCCACCTTCAGGTTTAAAGGTGAATGCAATTCCATCAAGTTACCCAGTTCAACCCCTGGAGACAAGACAGATTGTTAGTAATACTTCCGACTGCTATGTTATAATACACAGAGTACACATTGCCTCTGGTTAGGGTAAGGGTTGTGGATTAATGTGTCCACCATCACCCCCTTTAGCTGCTGTCCAAGCTTCTATTCGGTCAATTCATCATCTGTGTATTATGGTTAGAACTAGTAAGGCTCTATCCCCCGAAAATTTTTCTTTCTGCTTGTATTCAGAGCCAGACATAATATACAGTTAGGTCCGGAAATATTTGGACACTGACACAATTTTCATAATTTTCTCTCTTTAAGCCACCACAATGGATTTGAAACGAAACAACTGAGATGCAATTGATGCGCAGACTTTCAGCTTTAATTCAAGGGGTTGAAAAAAAATATTGTATGAAATGTTTAGGAATTGCAACCATTTTCATACACAGTCCTCTTATTTCAGGGGCTCAAATGTAATTGGAAAAATTAACACAATCATAAATAAAATTGTCATTTTTAATACTTTTTTAGAGAATCCTTTACAGGCAAAGACTGCTTGAAGTCGGGAACACATGGACATCACCAAACGTTGGGTTTCCTTCTCTATGATTTGCCAGGCCTTTACTGCAGCTATCTTCAGTTGTTGTTTATTCGTGGGTCTTTCTGCCTTAAGTTTTATCTTCAGCAAGTGAAATGCTTGTTTGATCGGGTTGAGATCAAGTGATTGGCCATTGCAGAATATTCCACTTCTTTGCCTTAAAAAACTCCTGGGTTGCTTTCGAAGTATGTTTGGGTCATTGTCCATCTGTTCAGTGAAGCGTCGTCCAATCAACTTCGCTGAATTTGGACAATATATCCCCATACACTTCAGAATTCATCTAGCTGCTTCTGTCTTCTGTCACATCATCAGTAAACGCTAGTGACCCAGTGCCATTGGAAGACATGCATGCCCATGCCATCACACTGCCTCCACCGTGTTTTACAGATGATGTGGTATGCTTTGGATCATGAGCCGTTCCAAGCCTTCTCCATACTTTTTTCTTCCCATCATTCTGGTACAGGTTGATCTTAGTTTCATCGGTCCAAAGAATGCTGTTCCAGAACTGGGCTGGCTTTTATAGTTTTTTTTGTCAAATTCTAATCTGGCCTTTGCACCTTGTGGTAAACCCTCTGTATTTGCTCTCCTGAAGTGTTCTCTTTATGGTAGACTTGGATAATGATATGCCTACCTCCTGGAGTGTTCTTCACTTAGCTGGGGTTTCTCTTTACCATGGAAAGGATCCTACGATCATCCACCACTGTTGTCTTCCATGGACGTCCAGGCCTTTTTGTGTTGCAGAGCTCACCAGTGCGTTCTTTTTTTTCTCAGAATATACCAATGTGTTGATTTGGCCACTCATAATATTCCTGCTATCTCTCTGATGGATTTTATTTTTTTGCAGCCTAAGGATGGCCTGTTTCACTTGCATTGAGAGCTCCTTTGACCACATGTTGTGGGTTCACAGCAACAGCTTCCAAATGTGAATGCCACACCTGGAATCAACTCCAGACCTTTTACCTGCTGAATTGATGAAGAAATAATGAAGGAATAGCCCACACCTGTCCATGAAAATTATTTTTGGTCCCTTGAAAAAGAGGGGGCTACATAAGAGCTGTAATTCCTAAACCTTTACTCCAATTTGGATGTGAATACCCTCAAATTAATGCTGAGAGACTGCACTTTAAGCCCATATTCATTATTTAACTGTAACTTGAATATATTTTGGTAAACAGCCAAAATAACAAAACTTGTGTCAGTATCCAATTATTTCCAGATCTAACTGTGGATGTATTTTCCTTTCTTTCTCAAGCAAATATAGTTTGACCCTCCAAGGAGAATATCAAAAGCGAAATAGGTAACGAATGCTATTGTTTACTGTGATGTATACACTTATTCTTCCTAATGAATGCATGGATTGATACAACTGTGAACAAAACTGATCGGTAAACACAGGAAGTACCCGTTTATTTGAAATGAGAATTATATAGTGAAAATTTAAACTTTATTTCGAGGAAAACAACATTGTCTTTTTCTTGTCTTTGTTTGGAGTGTTGTAGAGTCGTTTTCCACTTGCAATGCAGCTTTGCGATAGTGGTACGGACCGTTTCCATTCATGAATTTGGATGATGCTAATAACGCTAATTGCAGACTGGAACAGAGCTGAATAATGGATTGTTTGAAAAATTTACTCTATGTGTCTTCAGGAATATCATTTGGTAAGTGGACTTTGAGAAAAATATGACTTTTGGATGAACTATCCCTTTAAGATGAATGAGAAAACCAATAATCCATGCATACTCACACATACAATAATATTTAGGCCTAGACCTAACCTTGTGTTTTACTCATAACCCTAACCTCAAGCCTAATCCCAAACTGTAAACCTAACCCACAAACCTACAATAGCATTTAGAAAGTCCATGAGTTTACACTATTTCATGTTTTCATGTAATTTCCGGACATTTTGAAGTTTTGGTCCTGAAAAGGTAAGGAAACAAGTACATTCGGACAGTGAACAGTGAGAAACAACAAACTTGTCCCATGAGCCATGATGTGCGAACCTTCAGCAAAGAGTTTCTTTAAAAGAGAAATGTTTAAACCTGGCCTTCAGGAAATAAGGTCAAGATAATCCAGAATGAGGTCACTTCCTCTGCATGGTGAGCAACAACTCAGCACAGACTTTATAATGTCCCGCAACAATAGCTGAGCGAAAGCTGGGGAAGACGTGTTTTTATAAAATTTACTTTGTTTACTCCTCTGCCAGTGATGCCTAGATTGCATTTCAAAGCAATCAATACTTGCATATTGGATCAGAGCAATAGGAAAATATGTGCCAATAACACTGTTAGGGGCAGAATGGGGTTGTTGTGTGTCAGAGTTGCAGGGAAGACCATGGAAGGTAGGTAAGTAAAGTTGGGCTGGTAAAAACAGGAAGTCCCACAATGCACTCACACACATACAAAAACAGATGCACACAGGCAGACACGCGCTTGCTCTGGTACCAGCTACCCACAGACATCCAGGCAGACCTACTGTGGTTTTATCGCTCTTATTTTTGGTTGCAACAGAAATCCCCACAAATTACCAGATAAAAGAAGCTGAAAGAGCTCTGTGGCTAAATAACGCAGGTTTCTCTACATGCCGTAAGTGGGATATTTGCATCCAGTAAGGAGAGGGAACCTATTTTCATGTACACATGCTTCACATTGCAAACCATTCAACACAGGAAATATACCCATGACAGCCTGTGCAGTACAAGACGAATTTCCTCCTTTACAAGCAGGGCTAATCTCAAACATATTGCCTTAGATATAGGGAGTAGACAGAAAAATAGAATGGGGGAGAGGAAGGAACTGTGTAGAAATCTGCGTTTCCTGTTGATAGAAACCTTGTCAGCAGTTGCTCTCGTATGAAGCCTAACAATCAGGAAACTGCTGAGCTCTAAAATGTCAGACTTTTAAATGCTTCTCCAACATATTTACTTTTAGAAACAAAGGACTAGTATTCCATTGCTTCATAGGTCCAAAACAATGAAAATAGTAAAGTAGCATAATACCAATAGCAATGACCGGTTGTTCTAATGTACTCTTAAAGAATTAATACGTTAAGCACAGCTAAACATAATCCTTATAGCCCATGCCGTGTTTGGTTGCCGATTTAACCCAGCAGGAGCTGTCTTGCCATTCAAAGCCGTCCGCGGTTCATTGATAGACAGCTTTGTTTAAGTGGAGCATTATGAATCCCGTCTACAATCACACATTAAGGAATAGAAAATATTCACAATACCGACACGCCCACAGGCTCGTTTGTGACCAATCAAATTATGTGAGGAGAGTTAAAAGCGTTCCAGTGCACCTGTGACTTTCATGCCTGCCGTCGGAGTTCCAAGGATTCTGCTGCTGCTGTGACAACACCTGCAGAAATGCATGCATGTAATGAATGAACTTGGATTTTCCATTTCTCTAATGTTCATTTTAGGATTCAGGGTATTGTCATCTGAACCCAGGTCTCTAGTTAGGGATACATTTTAACCCAATCGTTTCTTTACTCTCAAGGTCACATCTACATTACAAACGACGTGTTCGACAGAAATCCAGCGTGTTCATACAAACGTCTCACCCATGCGGCGAGAGTATAATGGAAATCTAATGCAAAACCCGATGACCATGAATTCGCTCCTCAATGTCAATCCCTTAAAAAAAACACGGTTCAGTTCCCCCTCAGTTTAGAACTGGGATAAATCAGGCTCCACACATTCAGGGTCTAATCTCCGCTCAGAACACTGCGGCGTTCCATATTCCCTCTGACCTCTCATCTCCGTGCTCCGTATTCACGCTCCGCATCAGAACTCAGGGAGAACACCATGACTCCTACACGTCAGTCACACCAGAGTCGTGTGAAAACCTTCAGGCTCCAGGAGTTTTGCATATAAATAATGTGTCTGGCACCAAGATCAAATCAAAGGGTGTGTGCGCGCCTGTGTAGGTGTGTGTATGCGTGTGTCAGTTGGCTTTTCTCAAGGACAACATCTCTAGCTGTACGCTGGCTGCTGGTGGACTATAACACACTGAGAGGGTTTCCAATCCTCTTTAGATTCTAAAAATTCGATCACATTTAAATAAAAAGGTATTTACTATGTAGGTAAGAAAGGTGAAAAAAAAACAAAAGCTGCTTTACTCTGTGAGCATGGTGAGATGGAGTCTTCCCACATCCATTAGCGCTACTCCATTTCTCCTTTCCCATTGGGTCACAGTCTAAATATCAAATATGTTTTGTCTCTTTCAAAGCTATTTTCTGATGCAAATGAAAGGTGGCAGCACAGCTATGTCTTTAAATGTGTGCAATAAACTGATATACAATGTTATGTTATAGCCTGGTAAATCAGGCAGCCCTGGCATCTACTGTGGCTGTATATTCACTGAAGCACGTTCAACACATTTTACACATTGCTATCCATCCACTGGTCCTGTCTTTACGTGGTTCAATATGACCCTCTATCATTCCATTATTCACCTAAAAGTAACCAGCAGTGTTATGTGGTGGCTGGTTTAGAGATTAGCTGAGCCACCAACATGATCAGAAAAGAAATGAACGTGATAATTACTCTACCTTACTCCTCATGCCCTACTAATAATAAAGCTTTTCACCGGCATCATGGCTCTCAAAATATTCTACATGATTTGATTAGTTTACTGTTGCTGAGACCAAACCACTTGTTAAAAGAACAAAGCGTGAACCTCCATACACTGAGACCACATTTACATTACAAAGGCCTAGTAGAATGAACAGGCTTGTTAGTTCTTACAGTATCACTTCTGTGATCATATTCAATGTTTGATATTTTCTAGGGCAGCTCAACATTGACAGGAACAACGAAACTGTCTGTAGCTTAATCACTGACCTAGTACAAGATAATTACATTACAGTAAGTTATCCCCCAACAGTCAACCTGGAAAACTGTTTATGGAGTGTAAGGATTTGCCGACTCAGTCCCAGACACCTCAGGGACATTATGACACAGACTGACTCTACTCCTGAGAGACTTAAACCGATACGGCTTTAAAACCGAAAGAGGCAGAGAACTGACAGACAGAGAGAGGGAAACAGAGACATGGCAGGCAAACATGCAAATGCATGTACACACTCACACGCATACACACGCTCAGACGCACACACACAAATACACACACACACACACACACACATGCACGATCCTAGACACACAGTTGGTGCATCTCAGTATCCACGCTTTATCGGTCAGAGGGAATAGCTAATGGAGACGAAAGAACTGCCACCGCCGCCACACAGAATACTACATCTCTGAGCTTTTCTCAGCTCCGGAGGACCGCATCTCCCAGCAGCACACCGCAGTCCAAACCGTTTGAACTGTAACTATCTTGGAGGAATAACAGAGTGATGACTATATATAACTACAGCCTCCATGGGTCTCTGCTATTTGCCCTGTGCAACCGTCATGAGCAGGTTTCAGGACGCAACACCCACCTTTCCTCTCATAAACACCTCAGATTTCATCAACAAAGGTTGGGGCCGTGAGGAAGGAGAGATAGGGAGAAGGAAATAGTCATTCGTTGGAACGTTTTTCTCTCTAATGAGGTGGAGGTGGAGGGCAATATGCTCTGTGGTTGGACTGCCTGTACTGTTTTCAGCTGCATTTCTGCTACTGACCATTTCCTGTGATGGTAGTTTTGCTGATATATGGAACGTGATGTAGACATTCTGGAGTTGCATGTCTTACCGTCTTTCCCCACAAGGAAGTCCACGTAGTGGTATGTGTAGGCCACGCCCACCTTGGTCTCCACCTGTGGTCTCTTCAGGGTGGAGTAGATCTTCCCTGGACTGCTCTCCTCTGAAGACTTCAGTTTCCTCAGTCCACAGCCCATCTCCACAGAGTGAGTGAAACCTACACTGGGAATAGAGGGGGTAGAAGGAGATTGTGTTTTGTGTGTTAGAGTGTAAAACTGGACATCAGTCCCCAGTTGACAGAAACATGGATTAATCTCTATTACTCACTATGCATCAAGCAAACACACACACATACACCCCCCCCCCCCCAAGGGAGTTTCAACTGGGAAAACCAACAAAGAACCACAGGCTGGATATGCAGCTCCAAATAAATAAATAAATAAATGAGGGCCTAAATGAGTTTGATTTGTCATGGATTCCCATGCCCTCGTTCTCAAGGGGACAAATTAACAGAGACAACCATGATAAAGTATGGAACAGGGCCCCGAAAGAACTGGTGCATCGGGCGTCACCCAAATGTCTTGTGACAGCGCTACTGCATTTCCATTGGCTTAGGACGGCACAGGTAATATCCCATTGTGCTCTGCTGATTAAACCCAGGAGGGTGGAATGGGGGAGGGGTCTGGGGGGCGCGTGCCCCCCATCTGATGAGGAACACTCTTCATTATGTTCCTCTCTAATTACACAGCGTTCCGGGCTCCGTGAGCGAACTAATTCAAGAGGCCGTGGCAGAGATGGGAGGATAGGGGGAATATGGGAGCAAACTGATGCTCCGTTAATGAAGTGAGAGGGAAGAATGAAAAGGTGAGAATCAATCAAGTGAAAAAAAAGGAAATAGGTGGCTGGTTGGAGAGTTTGTTAAAAGAGGCGAGCTAGGCAATGCATGGCAAGTAGAGTCTGGAGAGAGGGGCTGTATTGTAATTAGACCCTGTTGAATAGAAGAGAGAAGATGTGGGGAGATGGACGAGATTAAAAAGTGTTGTCATGAGAGCAACTGAGTGCGATTACATGCACGTAATAATATACGATTTTTGTGAATAGACAAATGATTGTAACATTTCTATTTAATGTTTACGTACTGTAGAAAAGGGGTTCCAAAAGTGTTCTTTGCGGAAGAAAGGGGTTTTAGCAATAACTACAAAAAAATTTATTACGCTTCCTCACAGCAAACCCCAGGGAATCCGGACAGATATGAGTGTTACAGAGAAAATCCGACACAGTCCTGGGTCTTATCACATGCTTGCTCAATCAGGAAATCTAGATTGAAATTCTTATGTGCCAAAAAGAACCCACTCTCCAGCCTTCTACCTCGATTAAGCTCACCGTTGCCCAGGCTGCCTCAAGGAGTTGGTAGAGAGCAACATGGCATGGCAACCATATTCAGTCACACGGGTTAGGTATGGCCCTGATCTTGACAACAGAGAAATGCAAACATGCAAACCAATTTATGCACACAGAAATATATTTATTGTTTTGCATTTGGAACATTTCTGTGATCTTTTATTTCAGTTAATGAAAACGTAAGACCCACATTATAGATTTACAAGAGCGTAGGTGCTGGTGAGTAATTTATATTTTTGTTTCGTGTAGTATTTCCCATGTATGGAAACTATTCTTCTAACAACTGTAGACTTGGAGTTGTTAGAAGAATAGTACTACCGGCCATTGTACACCACTTAAAGGTGTACAATGGGCTGTAGTAGTAGTGAGGTTGAAGGGCAGGCAGCTTGACATTGGACAAACATAGCCCCCACTTTCCATGTTCCCAACATCATTCTTTTAATACCCCACAATAACTCAAACCAGTGTGTTTTGTATATAACTTCTATTTAGTGTCAGTTGGCCTAGCTGTTACGCACTCAGTTAGAGATGTCACTATTTTCAGTAGATGAATGATTTATTATCTTCTGAAACAATATTTTTCTCTTCTCTCATTATGTGCAAGGCTTTATACTGTCTAAAATCCTATGAAAGTTGATGGCAGAGGAAAATTCCAAAGTTGGAAAAAACATATTACGGATATATTCGGTTAGCATATATTGCAATTGATTTGGTAGGAATATCATCCAGACATTTCCTAAGGAATCATGTGACTGTACAAATATTTGTATATTTGTTATTGTTGGTGGAGTTGTGTGTGGATTTATCTCTAAACCTGTTCCAGTATGTTTTCTCAAAGCAATCCTGCCTCTTCTGGCCACTGAGTCACTTTCCTTCTATCTACGGAGTCACTGTCCTATTCACTGAGTCACTTTCCTTCTATCTACTGAGTCACTGTCCTATTCACTGAGTCACTTTCCTTCTATCTACTGAGTCACTGTCCTATTCACTGAGTCACAGTCCTTCTATCTACTTAGTCACTGTCCTTCTATCCATTGTGTCACTTTCCTTCGATCCACTGTGTCACTGTTCTTCCATCCACTGAGTCACTGTCCTTCTATCTACAGAGTCAATGTCCTCCTATCTACTGAGTCACTCTCCTTCTATCCACTGTGTCACTTTTCTTCTATCCACTTTGTCACAGTCCTTCTATCCACTGAGTCACTGTCCTTCCATCCACAGAGTCACTGTCCTAAGTGTTGGATGGCTTGCTCTTGAGTTGTTGTTCGTAGGCAGGAAGAAGAAACAGGGAGACATGATTGTACTGGCTGAATAGAGAGGCGTGGATGGCTTTGTTTGCATCCAAGTTATTTTTGAACACATGGTCTAAAGTATCCCCCCGGTGGTGCGTGATACATACACGTGTGGGTGATATTTTGGTTGTTTGTTTAAAGTTAGCTTGATTCAAATCTCCGGTAATGATAAAAGCCCCATCCAGGTGAGAGCATTCATGCTAGCTGACATTCTTATGCAACTGATTGAGTGCCTCCTTGATGCTGGCTCATGGGGAGATGTGTGCAGACAGAAATTCAAATGAGCAGGTAATGGGGACATCATTTTACTGTGAGGTACTTCAGGTCAGGTACTGTGCAACATTCTGGACAGCGGAACACTAAGAACTGTTAACGAGGACACACAACCCACCGCCCCCCTTGCCAGACGCCACCATTCGATACAGTCTTGGTGTAAAGCGGAGACGGCCGTGTTTTTGTCAGCAATGTCTCTGTGAGAACAAAGGAAGACCAATCCCTTAGGTTCTTCCGTGGTTGAAGCCGAGTTCAAAAAGTTCTCCAATGATTGGACATTTGCCAGCAGAAAAGCTGAAATGGGAGGGCACATAGCTCATCTTTTCAACCTAGCTTTGAGGCCACCCTTCCTTCCTTTTCAGCATCGCTCGCAAATCCTTTTTCGTTTTGGCAAGTCCCGTTTGTTTCAGCAGGTACGTCTGTTGGGAGGGGATTGAGGGGCTGATACTGTATATTTCAGCAGGTACGTCTGTTGGGAGGGGATTGAGGGGCTGATACTGTTTGTTTCAGCAGGTACGTCTGTTGGGAGGGGATTGAGGGGCTGATACTGTATGTTTCAGCAGGTACGTCTGTTGGGAGGGGATTGAGGGGCTGATACTGTATGTTTCAGCAGGTACGTCTGTTGGGAGGGGATTGAAGGGCTGATACTGTATGTTTCAGCAGGTACGTCTGTTGGGAGGGGATTGAGGGGCTGATACTGTATGTTTCAGCAGGTACGTCTGTTGGGAGGGGATTGAGGGGCTGATACTGTATGTTTCAGCAGGTACGTCTGTTGGGAGGGGATTGAGGGGCTGTACGACCCCGCAACACAGGATGGGCAGAAAAGTAAAAAAAGACGAGGAGAGATTTTGCTGGAATAGCAGTAAGTTGGATTTGAACCTACTCTGTTGCAGTACATATGCACCGGAGTCAGCAGCTTTAACCACCGGACCAAGAAAAGCCACCGCACTCCATATTTAACATGGAGATTTGTGCTGCTGGTGTTGGTATATGCGCATATCAAATACACTGCGAAATCTCTGATTAAGATGTTTTAATAAATTGAAAAATTGCACAGAGAACCAAGTGTTTTAATTACCATATGGTTGCTTTGATAATGATCACACGCTGATAGGCAGAGTAAGGTGTTTATGTGACTAATGTCGCTTTCGGCCTTATGCCATATTAACTTTAATACTAAACGATTAGCGTGCATGTAAACATACACACCGTCTTGTGTTGGGTCTTATAAATGAGATGTGCAAGAAATCTCAAGCTTTGTATCTTATTCATGCATGTATGTATAATTAGTCATTTGTAACAATACAAGCAATAAAAGGCATGCAGACATGACCTGTGATGTTTTGTGTTTCTAGAATGAGGGTTGAAAGATGTTCTAAATGGTCTTTTATTTCAAGTGGGAACTGTGTAATTTCTACTTTGTGTCTGTAAACTGGGCTGATGTCAGTTTCCAAATAAAGAGCGCAAATATTAAAACCAAACAGAGTCTTAAAAATGCTATATTTTCCCTAAAATAAATGTTATTTTTATGAAATCCCACTCATGACCAAACTCTAAAGTAACTTCTGTAAATGACATCATCAAATTTCTTATGTCAACAAAGAAAACACATGAAAAATGAAAGTATCAGTATATTTATTGACTTTAAATATTGTTCATCTTTTGCCACTTTCA
This sequence comes from Esox masquinongy, assembly GCA_016801175.1. NCBI lineage: Eukaryota > Metazoa > Chordata > Actinopteri > Esociformes > Esocidae > Esox > Esox masquinongy. Next base: position 27,600 of record JACXGI010003239.1, on the reverse strand, counting down.
CTTTGTTCTGTCTAGGTAACTCTGGAGAAAGGTTCTACCATTTATTGTACAGGAGAGGCAGAAGAAGTCTGAACAAAGGAAGAAAAGAGGAAAACAAAGAGCAGATTTTTTTGTGGAAAAACTGTCTTATTTACATAGCTCCTGGAGACTGACAGGGGAAGTGAGGCGAGGCTAGGGTATTTTTAGACAGAGGAATACAGAGATGTTTATGATTTTAGGATTGACAGTTTTCCCTCTTAAACTTCTGAGTCAAGGTGCATGTTCTGAGCATACACTCTGAGTTCTGCCTCTATGGACCTGCTTTGGTTCCTCTCATCTGCTTACAGCGAGGGAGTTTGGGTTAAATCAGCAGGCTAAACAACAGCTCAATATTATCAGAAAAACAAAAAAGAGCAGTCGTTCTTCTTTGCTGAATAATTAACAATTGTTTCACAGATTTTTTCTGTGTTTTTGATCAGAGTTTTGAGGTTTTACTTGATAAGAGGTTTTGCTCAATAAGATTTGTTACTATTGGATGTGTAGTACAATCAGATATAACATTATTGTCACCCTTGACATCCAACAAAAGCAGTACGAAATAAACAAATTCAGTGACCAGAGTTTTTTGGTTGAAATGTCCTATTACTAGGTAATAGAGATGCGGTTGACCTTAACAATTTCATTTATGGTCTGTTTTGCACATTTTTATTAAGGAGGCCAGTACTGTGGCCTCAGGTGGTCCAGCAGTTTAAGCCGCTGGTGCTGTGTGGGTTTTGAGCAAAACCTCTTATCTCTTATCTTTCCCCACCTTCCTGTCCAAAAAAAGCAGAAAATGCCCAAAGAGTTTAGCGTTAAAACGTGACAGCAATTTTGTACCTGGCTGTGTCAACAGAATGTGTAAGCTGCCGTCTTGTCTATTTCAAATCTCCTCTCATTAATGGGACAGATGTGTGTACATCCCAAACTGTTCCATGTCATGATGACAGTCAAATGTCTCATCCAAATGAGAAGATTTGTAATAGCCCAAATAGACGGGTTATGGTAATACTGCAAAAAAAGAAAATCAAAATCTGAATTAAACACTAACCCTAACCCTAAACACAACTGCTTGACTTCCGCAAGCTAACTGTTCATAACTACCAACTTCCCTACAGTTGCTAAGCAAAGGAATAGAATATTAATTTCCTGGATGGCAGGACACATATTATGTGCCATAGCATAAATAAAAACATTAATAATTCTTATATAATATTAATTTTTAATATTGCCAAATATGGTCACCAAAGTGACATGAGTGATGGATGGGTTAATTGTCTTTTCATCTAATCATGGAATAATCTGACTACTTGTGTCAGCTGAAGAAACAAATCTCAAGAACCAATCTCAACGTATTATGAAAAGATCTCTGTGGCGGAAAATAGGATTAGAGTGAGCCATATCCAAACTTAAAACATCTGTCACATTGCCTCTGTGTCTATCCATGCCTTATTTCTCTCCAACTGCGAACTGCTGACTTCGGTTCTGACAAATACAACAGTCACGCACCAGCCAAAGTTTTGTGGCAGCTTTTTTGTTGTTCGCCAAGGAGGGAAAGTCAGGCGCTCGGATCAGGGCATTTCCCTGTTTGGACGCTCTCCCTGGCCCCCTCACCCACTCCCCCCCTCCTTCCTTCCTTCCTTCCTTCCTTGGCTGATCACCTGGGTGGGACAGTGGACAAGGAGGATGGGAGCAAAGGGCTCAAGTGAGAAAAAGCGGAGGTAGGCAGGGATTTAGATTGTATTGGTGACAAAACTACAACAGAAAAACAAGTAGGCCCGTGCTTATATTATATAGCTGGAAGTAGTATAGCTAGATGGAATATAGAAGAAGTGAAAAAAAAAAACATAATGCAATTCCAAATAGCCCTGTAAACTGGATTTGCTTTTTTGGGAAAACCATACCTAGACAGATTTGTTTTAATCAATACACACATCCCGTAGGATGAGACATAAAGTTACACAAAGAAAGAGCCTTGCTGAAAGATGAGTTGAGTGCTTGTTAAAATAGAATTGGTAAACAAGCGACTGCTTGAGCCTCTCCAGTGCTTCAAGGCTGAGTGTCCTGGCCCTGTCGTTGGCTCTCCCCGGGTCCAGCCCTCCCCCCCCTCCTCCCCCTCTACCCTCTCAAGGCCTGGGCCCAGCGACTCCAAACGCTGAACCCAGACACACAGACATGTACTGTAGGGAGCTATTGCCATGGGAACCAGGCAACTAGGCCCTTCAGGACAACTTCCCTTCTCAGGAGAATAATAGACACCAATATCTCTATTTTTTTCTCACCAAGGGCTAAGCTCTTGGTTCTCTCTTCCGCCTTTCTCTCTGCCTGTAAGGTCGTCGCACTAATTTCCTCTTTTCTTTATTTGTCTCTCTGCACTGTTAGAGTTAAAAAAAACATCTGTCATTTGCATTTGCATTGATTGACGGCCATGAGATTAATATTATCTTAAGCACAATCTATTTACTGTGGATTTCCTATAATACTCTGAACTCAAATGCAAAACATTTTTAAATCCTTCATGCATAAACACAGCAAATGGATGAGTCAGATCATCGCCTGAGTGAATGCACACCGCAAGAAGGAAAATATTAATGCCAACGAGGAGAAGCTGTGAATATATGATTTGTTTATTTCTGTCATGTGATATTTTAGTAAAGCTAGAGGTAGAGAATTCAAGGAATGACTCACTGGTTTTATGCGAACTTGCTTTAGGTTGGTCAGTTTTATTAGAGCCAATAGAAGCTAAGTTTTTTGCTTTTCAGACACAGTATCGACAAGTCCTTTTTGAACATTGCTCAATCAATACTGCTGCAATTTTCTTGACCACCCATTACACAAAGAGTCAATTTGACTTTGAGAAATATCATAGGGGTGTTTGTTCCTCGTTTAAGCCACTACAAAGCGAGTGTACAGTAGATACCACCATGTTTTCATCCATTTCCAGAAAAGGGATATCTTAATATCCATCCTTAGTATTCTTAGTACTTAGTCAGGCTATGCCAGAGCCTTGAATAACTTCAAAAGTCCTTTATTAAAACAAGAAAAAAGACACAATCCTGCCACATATCTTGTCAGATGTGAAGCTTGTGCTGGAGTGGAATGTATGTTGGGAGAAGGGCAAAAATGATGGTCAGCTTTTATCCAGTTGTCAGGCTAAGATGTTTACCACTGGCAAGGTTGGAGTACAGGATGTTTTGTAGAATATTTCAGTATGGAAATATTATTTCAGTAAATATTAGTTTTGGTTCTTCTTGAAAGCATGTTTGTTTGGAAGATACAAGAATAGTTGTACTTTAAACCTATCATATACAGTCAACTTTCTTACACTCTTAATCCATTACTGTTTGAACTGAACTTGCTGAGAAGAGAACATAAAATGAAAGTAGTTACCATAGAAATAGAATGGAAATTACCCTAGATATTCCCACGACAATCAGAAAGTCTATGAACAAGTGTCTGTATTTATTGTACCATGAAAATGTACTGTGTCGCTGGCACCCTCACTGTTAGACAAATCTCACCTTATTTCTCCTTTTTACCAATGATTCCTGTATAATGAAAAGCACTTTACAAATGTAACACATTATTGTTATTATTAGTAGTATTAGTATCTATTAATGTCCTTTAAAATAGGAAACATCAGAGCTGGCCAGTTGGATTGTGGCAATCCTGTAATGTAGACATTTGGGGGTTCCCAGAAAAGTGGTTCCATGCATTTATGTGTGTGTGTGTGTGTGTTTGTGTGTGTGTGTGGGTGTGTGTGTTTGTGTGTGTGTGTGTTGAGCTTGTGACCCACCAAAAATAAAGGGTTAACACAGAGTAGTACTTGCAACTTACCAGCTGGAACTGATTAATGACAGTTCAGTCCAACAGCGTTCACCAAACTCTCTCTCCCTCACTTTCTCCCTCACTTTCAGTTCTTCATTCTCTCATATTCTTCCTGACTGAGTGTTTTCCTCGTTCATGCCCTGAACTCTTTCCTCCCTGATATTGTCCACCTTCAATTCCTTCTCCAATTCTCCATTTTGACCCCCACAACACACACACACACACACACACACACACCCACCCCGCTCAGCCACACCCCCCCAGACACACACACACACACACACACACGCACACACAGCCCCCCGTCTTTGTATCAGGAGCTGATGTGTAAAGACTGTACATCAAGAACATCTTGAAATCATTTCAGGGTTCAGTGATTGGAGTCAGTAAGATATGTCTGGCATTCTTGCCCCTCCCATACCACACATTAAACATGTGACTAGAAATCTACTGGCTTATTGATCTGCATGATTACCACCCTGAACATCAGAGTGTATTCATCAGTGTGTGTGTGTGTGTGTGTGTGTGTGTGTGTGTGTGTGGGAGGAGTGTGGGTTGGAAATCAGGAGTTTCTAGTAAGGAATTGCATATAAGCCAAACTTGTGGCTTGCGGCGTCCCTTGACTGATACGTACATCCTCATTAATCTGCTTTTTAACAGTCTGTACGCTGAAAACCAATAAAACACTGTTGTCTGTGACTCCTGTTCAAAGACTTCCACTGTACGTCTTTACCAATGCATTTTCCTTTAGGCTACATGTAACTTTTCCAAGCCATAATAAAATATCTAACAGGACTTACATAAAGGATATAGACTAGTGGTAAGCACATGCAATTTAAAATAGAAAGAGGGAGTTACCTGACAAGAAGCAGTTTATAGAGGAGTTGGGAAGTTCCCTGTTGAGATCAAGAGAAAGCAACTGGACCGACTTCTCTCACCGGCACACACATTCTACTGACAGAAAAACAACAGAGAGCTAGAGTCCATGATCCTCCACAGTGTTTCACTTAGGTCCTCTCCAACAGAGGATTTTGGCATCAGAGTGAAAAAGACAGCAAGAACACTGAAATCTGGATGAGCTCAGTGGCTCCGACAGTTTGTTCTATCCTCGCCTAAGGCTCACCAGCTAACGGTGCGCAGCGAACACTTCGTCTGCGTGCGTTTAGGTCATGCTCAAAGTATGCCTCCGCTATGTTCCGCAAGCTCAGGGAAACCACATCCTGTCACATATCTACCTCCTCTCTCTCTCCCGCTGTTTGCTCTCTCTCTCCTCCTCTCTCCTGTGATTGTCTGAAGCGACAGAGCGCTCTGACCCAGCCTCTGTTCAGCGTAGCCCCTCCACCCCCTTCCTCTCCTCTCTCTCTCTATGTCTCTCTCTCTCTCTCTCTTTCTCTCTCTCTCTCTCTCTCTCTCTCTCTCAGACACACACACGCACGCACTCACTCACACACTCACTCACTCAAGGCTTCTCAGGCAGCCGCACCAGTTCCAGTCGACTGACTGAAGAATCCATCTGAGGAGGAGGCTGAGGGAATGAGCGGGTGGGAAGGAGGGAGGGAGGGAGGGAGGGAGGGAGGGAGGGAGGGTGGGAGGAGTGGGTAATGCAAGAGAGAGAAACCGAACGAAAAAGAGTAATGAGGAAAGGTGATGAAGAAAGAATGGGTGTACAGAAGCTGTGATATTCCTTGACAGTTTGGTGGGGTTAACCATGGGTGGGGTACAAAGTGTGTGGAGGTTTTTGTGGGTAAGGAGGGGTGTCATGACTATACATATTTCATACCCCCTTGTCAAAGCTCCCCTATAGCGGCATATTCATTATTTACACCAGTCTGTGAGAGAAGGTCCAGTGCTGGACAGTTGTCTGACACCAGTGAAACCAATGATTTTTGCTGTACAGAAAATTTAAGCGAAAAACTGCCAAACGAAAAGGTGACTGTAATAATATGTTAGTAATTCGCCATGCAAGATGATAGGGCATATCAATTCTGTAACATCCATATTGGTTGTGTAGGATACATGGAGATTCTTGCATCATTGGAGTCTTTATTTGCTAGCAGCAAATAAATTGCACAACTGCTTAGACTTTACTACCAGGATTGGCAATATTGTAATAACCAACAACCTAATACAATCCGTACCTTGCAGAAGACAAAGGTTAGGCACCACATACAGAATATCTTGATAACCCAAGGTGAATCAAGTCAACTGAAGAAACCTGTGTGCTGTGAATTGGTGTCTGACTATTTTGTGTTTGAGCATTTCAGATCGAAGCAATGCTTTCCCAATGGGAGTCATTCCATGACAAATGAATGACAGAGAGGATTTGTCAGAAAGAACATCACAAACTGGAGCCCCCTGAATGGCACCGCGGTAAAGTCACTGCTTTACCCTTAGTTGCGTCTTTGCGTGACCAGAGTTCAAATCTTGGTTGTGGATTAGTCCAGAGGGCCCTCCGAGGTAGTGCTATTGAAATGGCTGTCAGGATTTGGGGTTTGTCGAACCTTGTGGCAGGTTCCTCGCCTCTGACTTTAATTGAGGTAAGCAAGTGAGTGTGCTCCGTCTGGCACATGAGGATTCCAGTTAAGCAGCCTATAAGAACAAGAACAGCCTGTGCTTCAGAAGACACATACTGTATCTTGACATTGACTGTCCCAAGACTGTTTGGAGAAGCAGGGCCTTAATTTCAAATTTGACATCACAAAATCGGGGAGAGGAAAAGGATGAAACAGAAACACAAACTGTCCATTCTTTTGATGCCTCAGAAAAGTAGATAACCGATCATTTGTGGGCAAACTAATAATGTGTTTGGTGTTTCTAAAGATTCTGTTCTTGAAATATAATCTTTGCAATAACCACTGGAAATGTTATCAGTAAACATCACACGCACTTTCCTTGTGCTGCGTGATGCAAACCCACATGTCCAGCAGGTAGCAATACAAGACATTTACTTTTAATGAACAAGAAAGAAAGAGGTGATACTGTTCATCATAAGAAGCTTGTGAATAAACCTCTCTCAATTACAGCTAAATGGTCTTTTGGTGGGGGGGGGGGGCGGAGTGGAGCAGTGGTCTAATTCTCTTGCAGTACATCTGCGTTGCTGTGGCCAGGTGTTCAAATTCTTGTTGCGTATACGGACGATGCCAGGGGGTATAATATAGGGCGGTGCAATTTGGCTCAATGCTTTGTTGAGTGGACGGGTGGGAAGTCAAACAGGGTTGCCTTCTCATTTTGCACTCTAGTGACTCCTTGTGGTGAGGATGTACTCCCGCAATAATCTCAATCATGGTTGTAAAGCCGGGGAATGTGTTGCCGTCATACTTCCTGGTTGAGAGGCAGTGTGGTAATATTCAGAACGGCTTAGCAAGGCAAGCTTGGAGGATACACGTGTCGATCTTTAACTATCCCATACCTCCTATAATGTTGCTGTGATGAGCCAAGTTCATGTAGCAAATTGTATATTAGAAAATCTGGGGGAAATTTCAGGGAATAAAATCTAAAATCCATATTTAAGACACAGCATGTGTGGACAAAAATTTTGCTCATAACATTGTGAGTGCTTCTGAAAGCAATGTCTGGAAAGCAATTTCTGCAGTTGAAATACAGGCTTCAACCCATTACCTTGAACAATAGGTCATCATTTCTGACACTATACCACAGTTGTATGCTCAAAACAAGGCACTTTCATCCAAGGGCATATGCTTCTCACAGTGGTGTTGGACCTCAGTCAGATGGCAACCATTTCTTTGGGCCACAAACTAATGATGCCTCTGTTGAAAGCTTGAGATTTCCTCTTTGTTCTACTGCACCATGGGAGCTCTATCAGAGTTCAAACGCACGCTTTGAAAGTAAGAATAGGAACAGCCAACACGCATCTAGTTTGGGGCAACGCATCCAATTTAGCAAGTCATTCTTTAGGATTGCAGTGCAGTTACAGGCAAAGGTGACAAAAACTGTTAGGTTGGGTCAGTTCTACCCTGCCCTTGGAGAATCCGTCAAACACATAGTGAAATGCAACACGACTGTTTAGGTTGGGTAGCTTCTTAATCCCGTTGTTACATTTGAAATACCAGTCAGCAAATTATATTCAACCACAACGTAATTGCCATCATTTTAGTCACGGGTAATCAGTTTATAATTTCTCAAAAATAAAAAGACATTGAGAACCGAGGACATTAACATGACATCATCAGAGTGGATGCTTCGGTGGTGTTATTAGTTTTACAATTGACCGTCATCCTGAAATGACCCTAAATGGACCCACCATTGGTTTTAATGACATTTTTCGTATAGGTTCAAACCCAGAAACCATTCAAATGTGACAGTCATTGCCATGTGCATGCTTGTGTTTCAGAAAGCCCATGATTAATATGAATGTCTATGATGCGACTGCATTTCGGGCATAGTACGACTACAGACACTCCCAAAGGTTGAAGTCAGAAATATTTATGATCCAATAACTTACTAATTAATTCACACACAGAATCTGTATATTCTCCCAATCGTTTTGTGACATTTGTACGTGGCTGCCTCAGTTGTTTTATAACAAAGCGAGATTACCCTCTAGTGTTAATTGCTGAAGGTACAGCTTCACAGACCTAAAAACCAACAGACACTGGAAAAAATCTCCCTGGATCGATCAACATTACGGGAGACAAACATTTTTCAATTTGCAATAACTGGGATAAGTACACTGTTTCAAAGAGTTTTCTATCTATTCTACTGTATTTACTCCATTCCTTCTAAACAAAGAACCCGTAGCGGCTATGGGGCCAATGACAGTCAATTCTCCCTCAGATCCACATCAGACATAGAAGTCACTGAAATCATAGTTCATCATACAATGTTACATTTTAGATGATAACTGGGGTGGCCAATGCTGGACTGTTATTCCTTGGCCGAGTCAATGCCTCATTTGGCAAGACTTTTTAAAAAGTTACCCTAATTACAATGTAACTAACACTATATGACTATAGTCATATCCTTAGTTCACCAGTTAATTATGACTAAGGTTTATTTTCATTTTCGGCAACAAAATGTGCAGAAATTAGACTTTATTGTCTTGGGCAGGGACAGAAAAACAGATTTTCTTTCACCTTCCCAGCATATGTATTCAATCATATGTATTAACATCCCATCAAAACAATATAATCCGCATGTAATACCAGGGATTATACATGTATTTATAAGACACATACTGTATGGACCATATAGTTGGACCAAATAAATTAAAACAAATAAATTGCACAATGTAATATGATATGTTTGTAAAGATAATGTACCAACCAAAAGCAAGCAAGTTAATATAAATTGAAACCCAGTAGGTGTAAATTATAGGTTTAAATTATAAAAGTCTTTACCAACCATCTTAGTATCCAGACCCCCTTCACGTTCTGATGTGATAAAGACCTAATTTATAATTGATTGCACATCTACACAAAAATTGAAAACACTCACAGAGGATTTTACATTCATCATATATCTGCATATGGCTTTACCAGTGATAGTGTCATCATAGTTGCTATAAGTTAACGTAAGTCCTACTACAGCCTGGCCCAGTGAAATACATAACTTTTCAGGCAGGTAAACATCTCTCTGTTGCGCAACACATTGTTGTTGTACTGTACTGTATCAATCAAATACTGACATAAAAGGAGCATTCACTTTATCACTTAAACTTTGTGATGAAAACTATTCTGATACTTGTACTCGATCAGCATAATCAAATGCCAAAGACACATGTAGATTGATTTTAATCTCCATTCCAGAAAATGCAATAAATAGCTGTTTTGCATTATGTAAATATTTTTAGATACATCTCAAGTAACTGTAAACCCTAATTTTTTACAACAACAGATTAGCTGTCCAGAGATAAGGGTGCTAATGTTTACAAGTATGAACCCCGTATAGTTCCCACAATTTTTGTCATTGTAATATTTTTTAGTTTATTCGCTAAAGAAAATCTTGAGCAAACCTATATAGTTACTATGAATGTTCTTACCCCCTTCTCTCCATTCCTATCGGCCCACTCAAGGGCCTGAGCGATGACGTTATATTCATGGATTAAAAAAAGGAATGAAAAGAAATCATACCAAATCTAATCTCACACTTGTGATTCATATGTTACTAATGCAATTGATTAATTCTATGCGTCTTAGAATATATTCATGTAGACATAAACAAGCCAGTTACATAACTGGTCTGCACATTCTGTGAGAGGCAAGTGGGGGTCATGCCTGGTTGGGACATCTTTGGAAGGCAAGTTCTGGGCAAACATTGGCTCTTCCACGAAGAGCAAAATTGATAAGAAGTTGTTTGTGCACTATTGTAAGAGACCACAGCCTTCTATATTTCTTAAGATATTGCAGAAGAGAGTTCAGGTACAGTGAAACATTAAATTAATGAATTATTGAATTAAACAAACATATTAGTAAGTGTAACAGAATGTGCTGGTTTACTGGAGGAGTACTAAGTAGTCAGATGGGTTCTGCTTAAATCAACAAACTGTCTTATCTCTTGGTGCCTGGAGGTACTGTTGATAATGCATTGAGAGGGAGTAAGTGCACGAGTAAAAGTTTGAGGTTATCCAGGTAGCACTCGTAAAAGCAGGATTGCCTCATTACATCGTATGGAGAGGAGCACTGATACACTGATGTTCTACACTGATGTCATACACTGATGAACACTTAGTGTGTAACAACGGTTGTAACACCTGCAAGCTTGTAATGAAATATCAATAAGTAGATTATTTTGGTTTTCTAAAAATTTGTATTTCTAGTTTATAGTCTATTATGCAAAACACAGAGTTTTGATAGCATCACAACTGAGAATGTGAGAGAATCTGGTGAAGAGAATGCATTTTTGACATGGTGATATATATGAAGTACAGAAAAAGCTTTCAGTAAATCAAAAGAAGATGCATGTATATATTTTGATATTAAAGTTGACAGGTTTGATTCTTCTTCATTGCAGAGAATGGATACAGGAATCATCATTCAGAATTATAGCGGATTTGCTGGTGATCAGGGTTTGGAGATGATTGTTATATAGTTTTGTCCCCCATATGAAGTTGACATTCATTCTTATCTCATTAGTCTTACATTTATCCAGCCCTACACTTACTATTCACCAAAACACATTGTCCAGTATTTTTGCTTTTCCAAATCACAGATTGTTCCTTTAAAGGACAACACTCTTAAACTGCACCAAATGTCTCTATTTGAGTTATTTGCTTTGGTTATTGTTCAGTATATTCATTACACAGCACTACGTTTTACTAAATCAACCTGCTCTTGTGAGACTGTTAAAAGTATATTTAGGTCAGAAAGCACATGATGTAATAAGTATGTATGGCAAGCACTCCTAGATCTTGGATTACATGAGCAGATGTCATGGTGAAATTATCTGGAGAATGTATGTCAGTGATAAAAATATTTTTTACACAACTGTAGTAGTTATTCAGGCTCCCATCTTACTACCATGCTGATGTATAGGCAATTGCAGCAAAAAATGCCTAGCAACACTGCTGCTAGCTTAAAACACAGCAGCAGGCTTTGAACTTAACTGCAGGTACAGAATTAACACGCATGTTAGAAGTTACTGGTTGAGGGTTTGTGATGGTACGAGTGTAGCGAGTGTGTAAAAGTGAGGCAAAAAGAGAAAAGAAACAAAATGAACAAGGACGATTCTCTTAGTATTTATGTAGTTTAGTTAGAAGCAAAAACGGCACCAACACGATAGCGACAGACAAACAATAATCCATGAGGTGCAGGAAGTATAAACACAACTAAACAGTGATTGGAAACAGGTGCGTCCTCAGGGTGCACTGCTGCCATCACTCTCCTGCGGGGGGTTAGTACATCAAGGGTGAGGAGCAGGCCGGTCCGGACGGCGAGCATGGAATTCTGCTGTCATGGAGCAAGCAAGCAAGTTTATTTATATAGCACAATTCATACATCGAAGCAATTCAATGTGCTTTACAAAGAAAAATAAAATATAAAATATATAAAAATACAATAACATAAAAACAAATACTCAAATTAAAACATCAAAACAAATGAAAACATCATAATAATAGAAATACAATAAGAAAACATAAAGATTAAAAAAAAAAGA
>JACXGI010003239.1:0-15545 GCA_016801175.1 Esox masquinongy | reverse complement strand
AAACTAAAAGCACCACTTTGAAATTTATTCTGTAACTGACTGGAAGCCAATGTAAAGATTTAAGAACCGGAGTGATGTGCTCTGTTTTCTTGGTCCTAGTTAACATTCTAGCAGCAGTATTCTGAATGAGCTGCAGCTGTTTTAAAGTCTTTTTTGGGAGTCCAGTTAAGAGGCCATTACAGTAGTCAACCCTACTAGAGATAAAAGCATGGATGAGCTTCTCTTGGTGTTTTTGGGACACCAAGCCTTTGATTCTGGCTATATTTTTTAGATGATAGAATGCTGTTTTGGTGACCGCTTTGATATGACTGCTAAATGTGAGGTCTGAGTCTATTAGAACACCAAGATTACGCACTTGATCCCTGGTTTTAAGGGCCCGAGAGTCTAGCTCTTTACTAATACTAGTAAAGAGCTACACTTTCTGTGAGGGGTCACAGATTTCCACCACCTGGACCCAGCTACGCTCGTCAGGGCCGTAATTCGCCGAGTCCACCAGGTACTAGACCCTGCAGGGTGAGATCCCCTCAGCAGAACAGGGACCACCAACCTGAGGAGAGAGACATGGAAAGTGAGTGAGACGTGGGCATACGGTGGAGTGAGCTTCAGAGTGTACAAGATGTCGTTTACCTACTGGAGGAGACGAAACGGCGCCACATACCAGGGCCCAAGCTTAAGGCAGGGCAGACGGAGGGGAAGATCCCTCGTGGACGACCATACCTTGTCCCCTGGACGGTACTCCGGAACGTCACTCTGCCGCTGGTCTGCCTGCTCCTTCTGACGCCATATATACATGTGGATGTGGGCGGCGGACCAGACCCCGTCTGACTTCCTGAACCACACCTCCAAGGTCTGGATGTCATTGGAACCCCACAACCAGGGGCACAACGGAGGCTCTGTAATAGATACACAGCCTTAGCCCGCCATCCTTCTTCACAAAGAAAAAGTTGTCTGAAGCAGAGGAGGTGAACTGGCGGATGAGCCACTGCGCCAGCATTTCCCTGGTGTAGGTCTCCATAGCATCCGTTTCAGCCATAGAGAGTGGGTAGATCTTGTTCCTGGTGGCAAGGCCTCTGGCAGGAGGTCAATGGTGCAGTCCCAGGAATGGGGAGGAGGGAGACACCTGGCCTTGTCGGAGGAGAACACCCCGCTTAGGTCTGCGTACACCGACGGGATGTTTGCCGAGAGGGCGTCTGCGGGGCACGTACGTGGCTCCACATGTCAACAATAGGCAGGTCTTCCAGCACCTCCCCAACCATCCCAGGACCTTCCACTTGCTCCAGGCGATGTTAGGGTCGTGCTATTGGAGCCATGGAAGACCCAGGATGATGGGGTGCATGGACGACGTTATGACCAGCAGTTCCAGTCTTTCACGATGGCAGCCATTGATGGTAAGCGTGAGAGGACGGGTCACGTGGGTGATCGAGCAGGACCCCACAGGACAACCGTCCAGAGCCCGGATGGGCACCTCAAAACGGCGCAACGGCAGCCGGAGTACAGTGACTAGGGACTGGTCTATGAAGCTCCCCATCCGGAGTCAATCAGGGCTGTAGAGGGGTGAGAGGGAAAACCACCAGGCAGTACAACTGGACAACAGAGAGGGCAGGCAAAGTTGCACAAACGTGAGGCACCTACTGTGGCCGATTGCACTGTTTGGGTACTCACCCCTTTCCTGCTCCACATCTGGGTCAAGGAACACCCCTTCTGGAAATGCCCCTTTTTCCCATAGAACAGGCACAGCCCCTCATGTCTCCGGCATTCTCTCTCCTCCACGGGGAGCCTGGTGAGTCCCAACTCCATGGGCTCAGGCTCCGGCTCCATCCGAGAGGGTGGGAGATGGGAACTGCACGCCAAGCGGTCACGGTCCCGGAGCAGCCCATGATTGGCATTAGCCCGGGCGATGAAGGCGTCCAGAAACATGGATATGCTTATGCACGCCAGCTCCATCTGGACCTCAGTCCGCAAACCCTTGGGAAAAGTGGTCCTCAGAGCCGGCTTGTTCCACCCGCTGGACTCCGCCACCGTCCGGAACAACAGGGCACACTCTGAGGCCATGCTGTTACCCTGCCTCAGGCGCAAAAGCCCCCCATCCCGACCCTCTGTGAGGTGGTCAAAAAACTGCGCTATGAACCTGGAAAAGACCCTCAACTCCCCTGAACTGCTATCCCACAGCGCCATCGCCCATTCAAGGCTGTGAGAAGGGAGATTGTTACGGTCACCTCCTCGTAGTTGGAGACCGGCTGGTCCCCGAAATACAATTCGCATTGTAGAAGGAAACTGCGACAACCCCCCGGATTGCCGTCGTATTGCTCTGCCAGGGCTCTCCAGAGTTACCTTTCCTGGACATGACTAGACTCCACACGGTCGGCCGGTGGAGGTGCCGCCTCCCTGGCAGGCTCAACAGGACTCTCCCCCCGACCATGCTGCCAGGTGAGACATCATCTCGTCGAATGCTGTTACTAACCCGGCGATCTGTCCCTTATGGCGTGGAATCTATCCTCTAGCTCCGGAGCCCGTCCAGGGAGCCTGCACCCACCATCATGGCCGCCCTGGCTCATCCTGGGACGAGCGGTGTGGAGGAAAAAATAAACGGAAAAAAACCCTCCCGAAAAAGAATGCAAAGAAAAAGTGTCTTGGGGTGGACGGATTATTCTGTGATGGTGCGAGTGTAGCGAGTGTGTAAAAGTGAGGCAAAAAGGGAAAATAATCAAAATGAGTGAGAACGATTCTCTTAGTCTTTATGTAGTTTAGTTAGAAGAAAAAATGGCACCAAGACGATTGTGACAGACAAACAATAATCCGTGAGGTGCAGGACGTATAAACACAACTAAACAGTGATTGGAAACAGGTGAGTCCTCGGGATGCGCTGCTGCCATCACTCTCCTGCGGGGGGTTAGTACACCGGTGAGGTGGAGCGCCGGAGAGGAAGAGGAGCTGCTGTGCCACGCAGAGCGGACGTTACAGGGTTGAGAAGAGAATTACAGCATCGCTTCATGTTTTATGAGAAATACTTGTGTTCCAGATTCCAAATTACCTTTATCCTCAGATAACATACAGCTCAGAAACCCATATACAGTATACACTAAAAGAGAATGTGTCTTTTAACAGTTTCTATATCCAAAACTAATTCACCTCCACACACAATATTATACAAATTCTTAATCACATTGGAACTTCTCACCATTTTATATTCAAGCAAGCAGAATAATCACCTTAAAACAAACAATTAAGTGAATCTTACGGCACTACCGGTTCCATGACTAGACATGAGTTGTATTGTTTATATGAAAAATAAATCTATATATAAGTCTATATATACGTTTGACCACTCATGTTTTGTGTTTTTTTGTGGACCCCAGGATGAATAAGTGCTGCTCTGGCAAATGAGATCTACATTTCTAAACTATATTGAGTAATACCCAGCTATGATTATTAAGGCAACAATATACACCCTTCATCACGCGTGTTATTGACAGAGACAAATATATGGAATACTATTCTCAAGTCAATCACATGTTCTCTTTGACCTCTGGACAGTATCTTAGCATTTTAAAGATAAAGTTAATCAGTCAAAATATGATATTGATTATGATTGACCTACAGTTAGTTCAGTTGTGAATTCAATTCAGAACCAAATAACTGTAGTTTTAGTTGCTTTTCTGAACAGCCACAATAAGGGGTTATATCCAATTTTGTTATCTCAGATGTGAACAAGTCAAGGATTTAATTTTTAAAGAAATGGCATCACATGATTAACTTCTGAGCAGATAAAACTACTATGCAATGGCTAAATCCTCCTATATTGACTGGATTTATATAACAGGATTTGGTCATAAACATTAAACTGTTACACCATTGTGGCCCATACATACTTATTGGACAGGCCTCTAAAGCAACATCTTAATATAGGTCTGAAACTCCTAAAGCAAACTCTGGAGCTGTATTTGCTATTGTGTGGTACTTAATTTCAACATTGGCAAAACATACATTGATTTAAGGGTGAAATCTCATGCTGTCTACATCATTGTTCATTTATTTGCTTAAGTATATGAAGTGGCCTTCTCAATTGTTTGCAGAGGTATACATTCTGAAGAAACACCCATGGGTTTACAGATTACATATTTACTTCTGTCGGCTTTCCTCAGTGCTGGTTTGTGGACATATTATTGTTCAGCATCAGTTGTGTAATATTAACCATGATTAATTGTGAAAGACAAAGTGAGCTTTTTGTAGCCATAGCTATAGACTGGAGTGAGTTGAACCTATAAAAACAGCATCCACATCACTCCAACCACTGAAGACCTGTGTATGTACAATTTATTTTCAAACTCAAGAATTAGAGATTATATGCCATATTCTATTTTTTATAGTTAAAGTATCTGCAAATTACAATCTATTGATTACTCAATGGATTACTTAATTGTAAAGTTGAATATCAGTTGTATTATGTTTATGCATTAAACTTTAAAAGTGTAAATATTAACTACATAGCCAATAGATAATCATAATTTTAAAGTTTCTAACAACGGCAAAACAGTAAGACAGGGTATTGATCGTGTAAATTGTTTTTGTACTGTATTTTCTACTGTATCTCTGTAGATTTAATCTCTTAAGATTTTATGCACAATGTTTGCAATATTGGTTTGCATCCTCACACTGCAGAAGGTGTTCTCTGCATGCAATGCGGTAAGTATTAATGTGAATTACTGAAAAGAAAACAACATATTATGTAATCTGCATAGAAATTCATTTGAAACACAGATCAATCTGAATCTTTTGATCTTTTTCATTCTTTCCCTCAATCCACCCACCAATGTTTCCACAGCCAAGTAAGTACAACGCCTTGCAATGTTTACTTTTTAATAGAGTATTATATCTGTGTATAACCTCACAAAATAATAAATGACTGTGTCTGTTTTTGTAGACCTTTGCCCAGACAGCCCAGATGTTCAGGCTGAAATCCTTAACAAGCACAACACCTTTCGCAGAGCCGTTTTTCCAACTGCTAGTGACATGGTCAAGATGGTAAGCTTTAAAGAAATATACTTTCCTTTGTCTAACAAATACCTAGGAAGTTTTTCAGAATATAGTGGCCCCCCTTCGACATTTTCTAATTCAGTTTCCTTATGAAGTGGGAATCATATATTTAGGACTTTGCAAAAGTATTCAAACTCATAGCCAATTGAAATCACACTGCGTTTAATATTTTTGTAAAACTGACACATTTTGTAAAACTGACACACAAAGCTTCCAAATAATATTTGTAAAGAAAAAAAAATGAAATATGCTTGCATTCTGTAAGTATTCAACCCCTTTGCTGCAGTAGTTTTAAAGCTGTTATTGCAGCAAGAGGTGGCGGTACCAAACATGAATGTGTAGGGCGTGAGCAGTATATTGCAGTGGGCTACTTACAGTAACAGATTTTGAGTTTCAGTGTTTTAAAATAAAATATGAAACAGAATGAAATTTCAAATTTGTTGCGCAGTTCAGTTGTGAACGAACAAATTTTTCGGGGGTTTGAATACATACAGAGCATTGCAAAACTAATAGTATATACTTGTTGCTTATGTATTCCCATAATATCTTCAGACTAAATAAACTAAATAAAATCAGCAATAAGTTGATTTAACAAATCACATATTACGTTGGACTTAATCTATTGATGAAAAATGTTTTTCCAATAGATTTTTCCTCAGAGGGTGGGTAAACTGTCATGCAGAATAATAAAATTGGTTGAACTGTATGTTGCCAGGAGGCAATTTAACTTCTACAGTTAAAAACTGAATTACATTGTAATAACAGAAGACTGAGGATGGATCAACAACATTTTAGTGATTCTACAATAATGACCAAAATGTGAAAACTAAAAATGTATTTATATGTGTATGTAAAAGCACAGAATAACAATAATCCAAAACTGACAACAAATCACAAACAAATCACTGAGTAATTACCAATTTACGCTTGAAGAAGGTAGTGGCTGCGTCATGATATGAGTATGCTTGACAATGGCAAAGACTGGGGAGTTTTCCATTAGAAAAATATGGGATGCAGATGAGCACAAGGGAAATCCTAGAGGATTCCCTGCTTTAGTCTGCTTCATGCCAGACACTGGAAGAATCATTTCAGAACCTTTCAGAAAGATAATGACCAATGTTAAATATACACTGGAGTTTCCTATCAAGAGAGTTTCAGACAGGAAACGTCACATATTCATTTCACCATTTATTGGAGACATAATGTAATATATCTCACAAATTCGTCAGTCAATGATTTATGTGAAGTAGTCTACATACTGAGTCAGGTTTTTCACCTGCAGAGCTGGAGCACTGAGGCAGCAACCAGTGCTCAGTCTTGGATTGACACCTGTGCCATGGCCCACGGCCCACCCAGCAGCCGCATGCTTGGTGGTATGGTACCCTCTCATTCCTCCCTGTGATCTCAGTGACTCCAGGCTTTAATTGCAATATTGTCGATGTGAGATTAGCACAGATATTTGGGTTGATCATAGATAACATTCAACTTAGCTCCGCAGACATGTACGACCCACAACCCTAATGTTGCAAGCACTATGCTCCACCAACTGAGCTACAAGGGACCACACATTTCGTCTCTACCACAAATATTTTATGAATGTAATCATTTCTTATCACTAGTGATTATCTATTGTAGCCCACCTGGTATTGTATATTTGTTGTTATCTGTAATTATACATTTAAAGACACTGGTATTTAGTGACATTTTCCATGTCTGTTTTACTTATGAACAGATTATGAAATGGGTGAAAACCTGTTTCTCACCTCCGGTTCTAATGATTGGACTGACGTCATCACAGCCTGGCACAGTGAGGTCATAGATTACACTTATCCAAATGGTTCAAAGAATGGTCAACCCATTGGTCACTACACACAGGTAACATTTATCATAGCCTATTCATAGACAATAACTACATTATTGCCAATTAATTATAGTAAAGGTGTGTACTTGGGCAGGGGAATTGTGCCAAGTGCTCCAATGATCTGTTTGAATTGCTTTCAGTATGGTTTTGGAAACATTGAACATTTATTTTAGTAATGTGCACTAATATTGATCATTCTATATGACAATGATATAATTTCACAACGGTTGACATTGTTTGATATTGTTATTGACAGTTTTTCATACCTAGCCCCCCATTTCAGGGCAACAAAAGTATTTTGAAAGATTACTATATTGTGCACATTTAGCACTTTAGTTTAGTATTTGGTTGCGTATCCATTGCATAAACTGCCTGAAGTTCATGACTAGTCGACTGTGAAAAAGGTGGGAAAGATCTGAGGTTGCTCAGCCAGGCCAGTAAGACAGCCTAATACTTCTTGTTTGTTTTGAGGTCTATTTGCCATGAGTCTCAACCAGGCAAATAAAAGACATGTTAAATACTGTAAATCTCCAGATTGTGTCGGCTGATCATGAACTTTCCACTTTTTGGCCTGTTAAACTTTTGAAATGCAATCGCAGAAAGTTTAGGGTCATTTTCTTGCTGTTAAGTACAGTGAGGGAAAAAATTATTTGGACCCCCTGCTGATTTTGTATGTTTGCCCACTGACAAAGAAATGATCAGTCTATAATTTTAATGGTAGGTTCATTTGAACAGTGAGAGACAGAATAACAACAAAAAAATCCAGAAAAACGCATGTCAAAAATGTTATAAATTGATTTGCATTTCAATGAGTGAAAGAAGTATTTCATCCCCTCTCAATCAGAAAGATTTCTGGCTCCCAGGTTTCTTTTATACAGGTAATGAGCTGAGATTAGGAGCACACTCTTAAAGGGAGTGCTCCTAATCTCAGCTTGTTACCTGTATAAAAGACACCTGTCATTCCAAACTCTCCACCATGGCCAAGACCAAAGAGCTGTCCAAGGATGTCAGGGACAAGATTGTAGACCTACACAAGGCTGGAATGGGCTACAAGACATCTCCTCTGTGATTGCCAACAAGGGTTTTGCCACCAAGTACTAAGTCATGTTTTGCAGAGGGGATCAAATACTTATTTCCCTCATTAAAATGCAAATCAATTTATAACATTTTTGACATGCGTTTTTCTGTATTTTTTTGCTGTTATTCTGTCTCTCACTGTTCAAATAAACCTACCATTAAAATTATAGACTGATCATTTCTTTGTCAGTGGGTAAACGTACAAAATCAGCAGGGGATCAAATATTTTTTTCCCTCACTGTATATGTTTGTACTTTACACGATCATATGTTTTTGTACACTTCAGAATTAATTCTACTGCTGCCATCAGCGGTTACCTCATCTATCAAGTGAGATATTTGGCAGCTATACATGCATACGCCATAATAACCCTTTTCCAATAATTCACAGATGAGGTGGTATGTTGAGAACCTTTTATTCTTAAAATATTCCTCTTGCCATCACTTTCCTAATCTCCTCAAGACAAGATCTGACCATAGAATTCCGTTCCATTCAAACTTTCAGCCAACTCCAGGCACTGACGTTTACATCCTGACGACATTAGAGGTTTTGGATAAACATAAAATGTGCGAAAACGTACCACCAAGTTGATTACATTCAAATGGCAGATGCCTTTAATTGCAATGTTTATGCTAGAACACGTTTTTTCTCTTTTGCATACCACTCACTTCCTGCCAGCAGTGCCAGTGAATCCAACGCCCTCTCTCCCTCACTTCATCACAGATAGCCTACCTGTTTTCCTTCATCACGGACCCTGTATAAGTTCCTGCTTCCCCATTGTATCCTGTCGGTGTTTGTATTGGTTTTACCCTATGTAACGTTGTTCCGTGTTTTGCTTTGTTTTTGTTCCTGTCAGTTATATTTCATTTTTTTAAATGTCCTCCGTTCTCCCCGCGCTTGTTTCCTGCCTGTCCATCCGTCAACGTTACACCTGTCTCCTCATTCCTTTTGAAAACCGATTAGCCCTCGCATCTGTACCACCGCAGTGGGTTTTAAGGAGAGATAAGGGAAGACAGGTGGAGCGAGGAGTATAATATATAGTATATGCGTATAGTGCTTATATGTATACTCATATATATGCGTATAGTATATGCTAATTAAATTGGGGCGAACACACATGCACATCAATGCAGATTTATACCCTTTTACACATTTATTTTTGGTAATTACTGTTAACACAGAATTGTATCAATCTATTTGAATAGTAGATTGTTAACTTTCGTAAATGTATTTTGGTAGCAATGTTAGCCATCATGTTGTACTGTCACATATCTAGGGGGCAAACTAGATACAGAGGAAAGCAATACACCAACGAGACTAAACTGAACAAAGAAACAGAGAAATTAGAACATAGAAATGTAACGACCCGCACAGGCGGTGGCCAGCCGTTACATGTACACTGTGTATCGTGGAGGACAGCAATGAAACCCTAGGAGCCTAGTGGTTTTCTGTTCTACCTCATCATTAATAGCACCCACCTGGTGTCCCATGTCTAAATCAGTCCCGGATTGGAGGACAGCAATGAAAAAATGGGTGTAAAACTGGCTTTGTTTGAGGGCTGTATGTTGTCATGGACCATTGTGTTATATTGAATGGTAGTCAGAGTTGTGTAGTTACTGTCAAGTTACTTGCCCATGAAGGTCTGATAACACTGAACTGCTTTTTTCATACAGGTGGTTTGGAACACTTCATACAAGATTGGTTGTGGTGTGGCCTTGTGTCCTGGTTCAGTTTACTTCTTTGGATGCCAATATTACAGATCGTATGTTGTGCAAATCACACCCAAATGCACCTAACACCTGCGTACAGTTATACAATAACAAATACATCTGGTAGAAGGAAGGTATTGTCTTGTGATAATTTCAACATCTTGGTTTACAGTGGAAACTTCAAAGGAGTGCCTCCATACAAGGAAGGAACTCCGTGTGCTGACTGTCCCAACTCCTGTGAAAATAATCTTTGCAGTAAGCATAACATATTACAAAAAAATCATGCACGCTGTCAAAACTAAATATGACTCAGCAATTTTGTTTTTGACAAAAAATGTCAAAAACAGGTTCTCAAGAATCAATGTACATTATATATACAGCTCCGGAATAAATTAAGAGACCACTGCACCTTTTTCTTTCCTTTCCAAAAAAGTCGAAAAGGAAGGTTTTGAGTGAGGAACAGAAGGGTTAAAATTAAGAGACCACTGCAAAGTGAACGCTTCTGTTTCTCACTCAAAACTTTCTTTTTTGACTTTTTTGGAAAGGAAAGAAAAAGGTGCAGTGGTCTCTTAATTTTTTCCGGAGCTGTATGTCATTAAGTGCCAACAAATGACGTTTTTAAGGACACAGTAACAGATTCACCATTTCAGCTCAAGGATTTGAGCTAGTTGAATTCTTGGTTGCTTTCCCAATGCACATACAATAAACAAATCTGCAAATACAATGCACTTTACAATCTTGCTACTTGTGTCATTTCAGCTGATCCCTGTCCTTATATAAACAAGTACAGTAATTGTGCAGCCCTGGTAAAAGCGATTGGGTGCAACAATCCGTCGGTGCATGCCTGGTGTCCTGCCCTCTGTCTGTGTCCCACCGAAATCATCCCAGTCGGAAAGAAATAAATCCACTGCTCTACAAAATGGTCTAATGAAAGAAAACTTTGAATAAACGCTCTGTTGTTTCCTTTCCTTGATTTATCTACTTCTTTCAGTGCAATTTTGAAATATACTAACTATCGCCAATGACATCTTAATTGTCACTGTAGCTCTGTTAAAAACATAAGACATAATTTTATTTTGGGAAAACAATATGTCTGAATTTACAAAGACTAACATAATGGTAATTGGCAGCATAAAAATTTATTTTCTTATTTTTTGCTGATTTCAACATCTTTGTGAATCTTTGACAACACCTAATGAAATTCAATCAATTAATTAATTAAATGTACACAAAACAAAAATGTTATCACAATGTGTAAAGAGTTACATTTCATTTTTCATGAGCTGAATTAAAAGGACTCAAAAATGTTCCATAGACACAAATAATGTATTCTGTGCATTAATTTGTTTACATCCCTGTTTGTGAGCATTTCTCCTTCACCAAAACAATCCATCCACCTAACACAGCTGTGGCATGTGAAGAAGCTGTTTGAGCAGCATGATCATTATATTGTCTGCTGGGGACGATGAAAAGCCACTTTAGCATGTGCAGTTTTGTCATAGAACACAATGCTATAGATGTCTATCAGATATCTGGAATGTCTATCAGAACTGTTGCCAGAGAATTGAATGCTAATTCATTTACTGTAGGTATGGAGGTACATTTGTGTCTTTTTGTCGAGAGCAAAACGTTTTTCTTTTCAAAGCAAAAACGAGGCTTCAAAGTATAAAAATGTTTTTGCAATCAAATATTTTGTAATAGAGCGCAATTTTTTTCTTTTGAGAAAAACAAAACTCCGATTTAATTTTGGTATCAACCACTCTTCATTTTGACTAGCCTGCCTCCTTCGCTTGCAGTCCTTTTTTTGTTGCTTTTGAAACGTTTTTTTTGATTGAAACACTTGTTATTTTACACTTTTGACCTCACAGCTGTGGGCGGGCTTTAGTGGGTGGTGTGGATGATGCTCCGCCAATGGTCAGTCACATTTTGAGTGTTCGGCTACAACCAATACTGTTCAGTCTTTCTTTCCAACAATTTTTCTTGGGGTATAAAATGCAGAAAGCTTTGCGTAAGAACTCTGGTAGCGGAATGTTGTTTCTAAACAGTAGGATCAATCAGCAGGGTAACGATAGCTGATGTTAGCTAACAAATACAGTGTTTGTAGATAAGTTTGCTTGTTGTCGTGTTTGATAGAAAATTAATCCAAGAAAACAATGTCCATGTAAAATCCTGAAAAGGGGTTTATGGGTCCAAATCTTCCTAAGGAAAGTTTTTGCAATTGGGACCCATTAACTCAGCTGGGATGTTTTATACTGCTATTCTGAATTTGTGTTAAAGGTTTCATACACTACTTCTGTAGTTTTAAATGACCAATCTTAAATGTGATTGCATTTGGTATAAATGATCAGGGTTGTGAGTTTAGTTTATATATGAATGAATTTTCCATTTGTCTACGTCGTGATACTAGTAATAAGGAAAAACCATGCAAGCCGTATTTTTTGCAGCTACGGAAATTCATTGGATATGTGTCCTACTGACAGAAATGTGCAATCTGGCTTGTAGTAGCTCCATGCTGAAACCCGCTAAATGCTGCTTGCAGCTTAAATATTGATTGTATTTGTGAACTTAGAAAGGCTGTCCTGAATTGACATAATTGTATCACATGTACTTCTTTCTACAATTACATTATCATTAAGTAATGAACAAACCTAAAGCTCAACATGTTTAATGATTTAAAATTGGCAGATGAGGTAACAAGGGACAAAAAGCCACCACCAGAGGGCTCTGTTGGCCAACAGGAGGGTTTACGTTCTATGGCAGCCAACCTCTTCCTACATGAAAACTACTTTTAAAAAAAAAAAATGTTGTAAGCTACTTTTTTTGCTTTCAATAAGGAAAGTTCTACAGTATGTTTTTTGTCAATTTACCTGTTGAAAAAAGGGTTAATAAACTCTTAGGGGACAAAATCAGTTTGATATTTTTTGTAGAATTCTGTTAAAATCTGTCAAATAATTCTGTATTTAGCTTGGTGTGGGATTTTATTTATTTAAGTTGTTATTTTTTATAGAGAAAATGCAAAATTGGATGTGATGATTAAACCACATGTGAATAAATCAAAATTGATCTGGAAGAGACTGCTTCTGAGAGAATTTGCCTGTATTAGCATGTCTGTCCCTTGCACACTTATTTAACAAAAGAGGAATGTACCAGAGTTTGATCAATCTCTAGCCTACTGACACTATTTTATACCAATAACACATATATGGCTCCTTGGTGGAGACCAGGGTTCAATTCCTGTCAGAAATTCATCAGTCTCTCTCTTATTCCTACTATCAATAAAAGCCTAGCAATCACCCTCTTCCACTCTCCTTTGAAACTATTTATGTCATCTTACAAGATCATTATTAGCAAACGAGTGGTGAAATACACCCACCACACAGACAGAGGCAACTTGCCAGATGCTGTTGGGTTTGGATTTCTAAGCCAAGAATGTCTAAACAGGAAAGGAGTTCATTTTGAATTGATTAAATAGTAGCTGCGAGCCTGTGGTGTTTGATCCCCATGAGATTTGGGTATGACCATAAGTGATGGAACATGTGAAAACTACATGTACCTTCAGAATGCCAGAAGCTACTGATCTGTTGTCAAATAAGAAGACTATAGCTTGATAGGCTTGCTATACTGTGTTAACAAAAGAAAACAACAAACATTTTCCTTTACCACATCTGGGACTAATGTGGAACTGGCACATTGGTGTTAAATAAGATATTGTGCCGTAAAACTGTTTTCTGCAAGTTCAGTAGTTAGAACTGTTTGCAGTCATGTAGGCAGTTGTAATGCATGCACCTTCCAGTACATAATTTAAATGGTTAGGGTGACTGTTCATACTCCAATTAAAAGAAGCAGGACAGATGGATAGAATAAGCAAGGCAACAACTGAATAAAGTGGCTGGTGTTTCTGGTTTATTTCAGGGTTTGTTTCATTTCTAAATTGTCACAACAAAAAGTCAAAAAGTGGACAAATGGCACAAAGCAGGTCTGATAGTCTTATATAAGCAAATCTGCCTGTTGTAACAATGATTTACTTCTCTAATAAAAACATAGGAGTAAAGCTTGAACCAGAAAAATGGATGACATATTATTACACACAAGCCCAACATATATGGACAGAAGTGAAGTGTTCACCACAGCCCACTGCAACAGATGTGCTTAGCCTATACTAAGAAACTCCGAGCTAAACTGCAGGAACAGGTGGTGGTACGACGTGTTTTCCGAGCCTGGGTTCCCACTCTTGTCTCCTTAGCAAATGTTTTTTAATCAGGAGGGTCAATTGTCATCATACTTGGCCTCGTCCAGCTTACCTGCTCTATGTCCAGCCTGACCTGGTCCTCAGGATAGAGAAACAAGAGCGATAACAGGGGATAACAAATAATGATAACAGGTGTGTGCAACTGTTCTCTGCCTGTACTCAACAGCTTGCCTGGGGGTGTCTGCAGGGTCCCGTAGTAGCAGGCAGCCCAACCGTATCCAACAAATACTGATGCATTGTAAATTTTCAACTAACTACATAAAAGTCATGATGTTTTGTGATTAGCTACAGATGTGAAAGGAAAATATAACTTTTACTTGATTTGATGGATCTGTCTTAAGTTGACAAAGTACACATGGAGTGTAGTAAATCAGGCTCATCTGCAGGGTGATCTGATTGTTGGGCTAGATGGCCGGCAGCTTCTGGTTGGTGAGAGGGGGACAGCTGTGGAAAATTAGAATGTTTTTACTCATGCTTGGCTCTGTAAAGTAGGTGGGGATGGAGAGCTACATTTGCTGCCAAGTTATATATGTTTAGGCCTGCCGCAGATTCGGAGATGTCCACGTCAGTATGTTGGACAGCGAGGAAAGTGAAGGCTTACTGCATCAATAGTGTGAGCCTAACCCTATCCAATGCAGATTGTTCATTGACTGAAGGCCTCACTTCTTTCCACACCCATGGTACAGCAGCATTTGCGGGCTCTAAAAAGCCTTTGTTTTTTACCCTGAAGCCAACCTGGAAGGGATATGGGCAATCCTATTATAATTCCAGCAGGGAAGGGAACAAGTGTTAGATAATGCCAGCTGCACTCTGATAAAAAAACATGTCCAGACTCCTGAATTGAAAGTTATGGAGAAATTCAAGGATTTCCTCTGTGATGCAGAAACAACCAGGAAGTGGACTTAAAGGTGTTGCAGCAAGAGAACCTGTAGGCTTTAGTGGATCTGCTTGATCTGGCTAAGCAATAAAATGTTGAGGATAGAAGTGGTGGTCGGAGTGGGATCAACAAGGGGATAGAGACAGCATTGTAAACTGAGTGTGGGACCCCCTGGAGGCAATCAATAGATGGTGGCAATACGAAAGTCAACTGTTTCCTTTCAGTCTGATATTTGGTATGACTCAATGGGAAACGCACCCATGTTGCGCCAACACCTGAAGAACACACTCAACATGCCCTTCTGTGCAACTTATAATCATCCATGAAACATAATTAGATTTTCATATTTTCATTACAATGAAGTATCATGATTTTCCAGCAAACTCTTGAAATGTATTACTACCAACTTAAGCTAAAACATTGCTGTCCACTATAGGGAAATGGCATATACTGGGAATTCTAAGTACATTTGTCACTAACTGTGCCCAGTTACACTGTTGTGTTATTGCACAATGTGAGTTTCACATCCTGATCATGGCAGTTATATGTCGTGGAGCTCCGCCCCCTAGAGGGGCTTTAGCTCCTAGTGGTTTACCCTGGCCGCGTCCGCGGCCGTACTGAAAACTCATTATGCAAGATGCGTCAGCCAATCAGGGCACGCCTGCCCCTATATATGACCCGTGAGCCCAGAGAACGTCCTCCCTTTTTATTCAGCAAACGCTTGCTGAGTGCTGTACT
>JACXGI010003238.1:52453-64600 GCA_016801175.1 Esox masquinongy | reverse complement strand
CCCTAAAGTGAGTCTGCGCCGATCTCACACACAAACACCCCTCTATCCACTAGCCAAAAACACATCTCTTTACGCGTTAGTCAATCACACATGAGCCAAGATCTTCCTCATCATGTAGTTGGCGGGTTGAATGG
The DNA here is from genome assembly GCA_016801175.1 of Esox masquinongy. Taxonomy (NCBI): domain Eukaryota; kingdom Metazoa; phylum Chordata; class Actinopteri; order Esociformes; family Esocidae; genus Esox; species Esox masquinongy. The sequence goes on along the minus strand of JACXGI010003238.1, from coordinate 64,466 downwards.
TTATTGAGTGACCATACATACAGTAAGTGACTGTGTTGCTATGGTTACCATCACTTGTAACAACACCTGCCCCATCCCCCAGACGAGCTCAGGAGTTTTGCAAATGTTGGTAGAATTGCCGTCGTCTAACTTCATACAGTATATTTTTTGTACTACGTGGTTTTAACGACAGCTATTCCAGCAGCCCAGACCCAGGAAAACAACTTTTGGGGCTATTCACTCAATATGAACAGGAGAGCCTCGTATGGACGTTGACAAGTGAGGTGAAGTCAGGAGTCATTTCTGTTGAAGCAGTGTGCGGTACTGCTGCAAGATATTCATCAGTGAGGCTGCATCTGCGCTTGGACTTAGTTTTTGTGTTTCTCCGCATGCTCACTCTGGAAGTGCCTCTGCAAATAGTACTGTTTAAAAACTGCGACGTTATCTTAACATATTAAGCAAGTTGCTTCACCTGTGACATCTACAAATAAATATTTTCCTGTCAATTCTTTTTTAAATACCTTGCTTTCGTTATCAACTTTTCTTAGGCTCATTTCCAGAGATCGCTAGCCATCAATTGCGTATAGTACGTACAAATGATAACTTCCGCGCGTGGATTGTGGTGCTGGTCCCTACGTATCATAGCAACGCAAATACCTTGTTTCAACTTAAAGGTATTTTAAACAGACGGTATGATACTGCTGTACTTATTACTGGGAGTGCCACGGGACTTTTAATTTGAAAATAAATATGCAGCAGTAAATAAACTACCGTAATCTGTGGACCTTGTCAGGTATTTTTCATTTTTTATTATTTTTAAAGTTTTGGATGTATCGCGGGCCGGATAGAATTACTCAACGGGCCGGATCCGGCCCGGGGGCCTTATCTTGCCCAGGTCTGCTCTAGTGGGACCTGTGCTCACAGCCCAGCACCATGCAGCTTGGTTGGCATGTCTCCCCAGACCAAACCGCCAAACCGGTCATGCTGGACAACATTAATCTTGTCCAGCCTTCTTCATGTAACGGCCTGTCTCCTGTTATCTCCTCCATGCTCTTGAGGCTGTACTGGGAGACACAGCAAACCTTCTTGCGACAGTACGTATGGATGTGCCATCCTGGAGGAACTGGACTACCTGTGCAACCTGAACAGGCTGCAGGTACCGCCTCATGCTACCAGTAGTGACAAGGACACTAGCGAAACGCAAAACTAGAGAAGAATCAGTCAGGAAGGACAAGGAGAGAGCAATTGTCTGTGGCCACCATCTGCAAAATCATTCCCTTTTTGGGGGGTTTGTCTTGCTGTTACCTCCACAGTGCACCTGTTGTCACTTTCATTTGCACCAAACAGATGACATTGATTCACATGTTCCCTTAATTTTTTAAGCAGTGTTTTTGCAAATAACAACCGTCTTACTTTCAAGGATTTGGAACAGAAGTTTGGTATCGGTAGAGAACAATATTTCCAATATCTCCTATTAGAAAATTCTATCAAATCTAATATTAATATTATAATATTATTATATAATTCATAATAATGTACAACCACCACCGTTAATGGAAATAATTGAGAGATTAACCCTCTCTAAGAAACCCTTATCAAAATGATTAACTCTTATCAAAACATGACAATTGGCACATTGGGAGGGATGTTGATACCAGATTCTGGATTCTACAAACATACTGACAATGAGTCATAATACAGTACTCTCACACATTCAACACAGCACAAGATGTTTAGAATGGGTTTCATAGAATCTGATATTTTCTTACTCTGAACACCCCTGATAAATACCTCCATGCCTTTTGGCTCTATACACACTTCTAACAGGAAGTGATAAACAAAACATATTTTCTTGGCAGCAGCGTCCCACTCTCCTTCTATTTGTTCACAGTTGTGCTCAAAAGTTTGCATAGATTTGGAGAATTGATAATATATGTACCATCTGTAAAGAAAACATGAGTGAGCAGGCAAAACACATCTTTTATTTCTCTTTATTTAGATTTGACCAGTGTGGTTGTAGAAATCCTTGAACATGTTGCTGGTACTCACACTCAGTTGTCTGTGTCCAGTCAATGACGTGATGTATCATCAGAAAAGGGGTTGTGATGTCCTGATCTGTTGAAAGCATAACTGCAAAACAACAATTAGTGTGGTTCATCAGTCCATCGGACTTTCATCCACTGGGTATTGTTCTGTCAACTCCCAACAATGAAGACAATAGATCAGTCCTGAGTGAAGCTTACACCCTATTAAGACATGTTTCCATAATAGTCTATATTAAATTTAGTTTTCCATCCAGAACTGGCTTGGTTGATGTTTGATTCCTTGTGCTATATTTATGCCCGATAGCAACTAGCAGTGGAATAAGATTGTCAGACTTGACTTTGCTTAGCCAAATCAGAAAAGGCTAGATCTATTCTATTCAACCATTAAAATATGTTAGACCTTACATCAAACAAAACAATTTCCAAATTAACAGATTAAAACAAATCCTGTGAATGAAAGATGTAAAACATAACAGATGCCAATGCTCTATTATAACTACGCAAACAGGAAAAACCCAGTTTTTCATGTAACTCCTTATAAGTACCAATTTGATTCAATCTGAACTCTCAGTTCAGCTCTTTCCAATCATAATCAATTATCATATCATACATCTCTCCTGCTCCCATTTCATTAAGTCAATGGAATGTGACACCATGAGTGAAAGCAGAACAATGACAAATATGGCCACAGGAGGCGCCATCCTGAACCCGCACTGGCCATAATTTCATGACCGACATGAAAAATAGCGAATTGATAGTAGGGATGGATCTAGAATCCATTCAAGAAGTTGCATACTGTATATTCATCAAAACAAAGTGGAAATGTGAAAAACAAACAAGAACACAATCAAAGATATCAATGTGCAACACGGTCACTTGTGCGAAGGAATTATAAACCATATAACCTATTAACAAATTTGTCTAACATAGGTAAACAGCTCCCAAATTTGACTTTACCTCACTACATTCACACAGGTCTGCGAAATTGGCTATTGTACATCAATAAAATCTTGGCACATGCCTGACATGTAGTATCTTGGCACATGCCTGACAAAATAATCGATTTACCCACTAGGGGATAAGCTGCTCAACTAATTGTAGGAGAGAAAAACTCCAGCCCATGTTGCAGTTGTTTACCTGCTGTAACCACAAGGGCGATTGTATTAGCATATCTACAGCACCCAAATTTAGCATTTTCACAGGCAATGGCCAAACTACTTTGTGACAAACAATGTCTTGATTATCCTCCTCAATTTTAGGGAATTCACAAACTTTTATACATTTTTATTCCAAATACTGGTGGTCAGCCAAATCCTAAATCACAACTTTTATGCATATTTTGACCACGTCTGTGGTTCTATTGACATTAAAATTGTTCTATCATCAACAATGGTGGACAACTTTAGGTCTCTACCCTCACTCCAGTTGGTTTCAAAACCATAAACTTCAACGTTGAAGTTATTGAGATGAAAATATATTTAGCTTTCACTTAATGTTTATCACAGAACTGAATATGCTTTTTGTTAGGGAATTTACCACAGATGAGACCAGTCTGAACACTCAAATTTAACCCTTAGAAATAGGCTAACCTGTATTAATGGGAAACAATGGTAGGGGCCATCCAATGGGGTCTTCCCCCCTTCCTGGTGCCCTTAGCTTCACCCACCTATTGTGAGCCACTAAAAAGGCCAAATGCTTTGTTTAATGTATAAGAAGTATAAGGCTATGTCTAGGCTATGACTATGTCGGATTCAAATTCAGTCCTCATGGGACACAGCGTGTCTCCTTAACATGAAAAACAATTTTACTAGAATAAAAAATCATTGTACAAATTTCTAATTTATCACTCGGTTTAAATTGACCCGTGTACTAGCTAACAGCTCAGCACACGGAAGCAAATTACCATGCGGTGGGCCTGTCACCAAATTGTCGTGAGACCCCACTTAAGGCCTTACGGATTAAAACATTATCATCAATGCAATAAATGATAACCATATAAAATGGTTCAAAATTACAATAGTGAACATGACAAAGCACAACAAAAAAGGCCATTTCTTGAATGCCTATTAAAACATGTTCAAGCATTGTTTCCTTGATAAGTTCCAGCTTCATTTAATGGTTTGCTACAATACATTTTTGTAAATAAACATCTAAGAACTGTGAATCAATGATTCCTTGCGATTGCAATATGAGCCCCTAATCTCTCCAATTGATTTTCAGTAGAATCGTTAAAACTTGCCCATCAGGTCGCGGTAGCATGCTGTTAGAAATCAGCCGTTTCGTATAGTGGTTGAAATAATGACCGCGTACTTCCGTCGTCAAGGGAGAGAGTAATTCAATTACTTATTGCAGCATTTGAAAGTCTATTGTTCATGAGGGTACTTGTTACTCAGTCTTACAAACTCGATCTCATCTCACTCAATCTCAACGAAACTTCCTGCTGTTCTCTGGTCTATAGACATCCCAACCTAGAATACATATCCCAGTACTGTAAGCCCATTACTGTTGTGCTTTGAATGGCTGATTACTGTTGTGCTTTGAATGAACGTGACTTCCTGTGTACAGATAAACAGATGTTCTGTTGTGAACTAAACATAACACACTTCAACAGTCATAACAAAATGGCACAATCATAAAACAAAACACGGCAACACAAAAAATGAACTGACCCCTGTCCAAAAGTCTGCATAACCTTAATCCTTAATACTGTGTATTGCCCCCTTTAGCATCAATGACAGCGAACAGTCTTTTGTAATAGTTGTCTATGAGGCCCCGAATTCTTGAAGTTGGTATAGCTGCCCATTCGTCTTGGCAAAATGCCTCCAGTCCATTTCAAAGTCTTTGGTCATCTTGCATGAACCGCAAGTTTGAGATCTCCCCAGAGTGGCTCGATGATATTAAAGTCAGGAGACTGTGATGGCCATTCCAGAATCTTCACCTTTTTTTCTGCTGTAAGCACTGGAGGGTCAACTTGGCTTTTGCTTAGGGTCATTGTCATGCTGGAAAATCTAAGAGCGTCCCATGCACAGTTTTTGTGCAAAAGAATGCTGCATTCATATTGCCATAAATTTTCAAAAGATTTCCTGTGCCTTTAGAGCTCACACACCCCCAAAACATCAGTGAGCCACCACCATGCTTCACGGTGGGGATGGTATTCTGTTCACTATTGGCCTTCTTGACCCCTTTCCAAACATAGTGCTTATGGTTGTGACCATAAAGCTCTATTTTGGTCTCGTCATTCCAAATTACAGTGTGCCAGAAGCTGAGCCGTGTCAAGGTGTTGTTGGGCACATTGTATCCAGGCTTTTTTGTGGCATTGGCGCACTAAAGGCTTCTTTCTGGCAGCTCGACCATGCAGCTCTTTTTTTTTTATCATCGTATTGTGCTCCTTGAAATAACCACACTGTCTTTTTCCAGAGCAGCCTGTATTTCTCCTGAGGTTACCTGTGGGTTTTTCTTTGTATCCTGAACAAATGTTCTGGCAGTTTTGGCTGAAATCTTTCTTGGTCTACCTGATCTTGTCTTGGTATCAAGAAATCCACAACTTTTCAACTTCTTAATAAGTGATTGAACAGTACTGACTGGCATTTGCAAGGCTTTGGGTATCTTTTTATATCCTTTTCCATCTTTATAAAGTTCCATTAACTTGTTACACAGGTCTTTTGACAGTTCTTTTCTGCTCCCCATGGCTCAGTATCTAGCCTTCTCAGTGCATCCATGTGAGAGCTAACAAACACATTGACTATTTATACACAGACACTAATTGCAATTTAAAAAGCCACAGGCGTGGGAAATTCACCTTTAAATGCCATTTTCACCTGTGTGTCACGTTGTGTGTTTGTAACAAGGCCATACGTTAAAGGGTATGTAAACTTTTGATCAGGGCCATCTGGGTGATTTCTGTTATCATTATGATTTAAAACAGAGCCAAACAACTATGTGATAATAAATGGCTTCATATGATCACTATCTTAAATAAAAGACAGTTTTTTTGCATGATCAGTCATATTTTCGAAATCAGTGCCAAAATTTCCCAATTTCTGCCAGGGTATGCAAGGGTATTCAAACTTATGAGCATTACTGTACTTGGTGACCTCACTGCAGTCTACCCTGTCAAACAAAATCCAACTCTACTTCTAATCACGTTAACTATCGCCAGAAAAACGACACTACTGATCTGGAAGAGCAGAGACAAACTCAGTATTACACAATGGCTAAATCTGTTAACAGATTACATTGCTCTTTTATGCTACAGAATACCCATGGCCCAGAACATTAGTAAACATTAATTTATCCGTTTTGCGGACTCCTGAACGCATCTCAACTATTTAAATGAACATTCTCAACTGCAGTTTATTAGGGTTTCTCTGGTAGGAGAAACCCCATTGTTATTGTTAGTATTATTAGGGGTCCAAGCAGCAAAGCTGCGGAACCCTATTGTAATTGTTCGATTTTTCTTCTGTTTTTCCAAGTTCACCTACTTCTGCTGGCTAACTTTTTTTGTAATTCTGCATGCTGTTAGAGGGCTATGACAAACTTACACACAGCACTTTTTGTGTCCATAGGCCCATGCCTCTGGCACCACCATCGGGTCAGAGTTGCGATTTTCCAATGTTCTTAATTCCAGCTCTGATTGCCCTAAGAGACATACATCTGGTATCTTATGATGCATGGGCAAGTGCTGAACAACTATACCAGAGGCCGTTTTCATTTCCGAATTATTGGATTTTCTGCCATTTTGAATTTTATGAAAATGCTTGGAAATCTTTCACAGGCCACGCATTTTATGCAATCTTCCTGAAAAATGGCACAGATGATCTTCAGACCAATCCTAACTAAAGTTATCAGATGTATTTTTGATCTGCAAAATCGTTTGTCCGTTACAGCCAATCGAATATGGCCAATTGAATAAGGGTGCTGTCAAACAGGAAGTGAGGGTGTATCTCAGCAACCGTTTGTCATATAGTCACCAAACTTGGTATCCATGGTTGGAAGGGGGATTAGAGGAGGCATGCAATGTTTGACACCAATCGGCCATGTGAGGGTGCTATATCAGAAAGTCACTTTGAAGGCTATTTACGCCTGAATGCAAACAGATTTTTCAAGCAACCTTGGTCTGTTGCATGAGTGCGTCAGGTTGTTGTACTGCAATGAATAGGAAGTTGGTAGTGCAAACCATGTGACCGCCACGAGCCAATGAAATTCAAGCTATGAATCAAAAGCTTTAAAAATGTTTGATCGCCATCAAACTTTATCAGTATAATCTCCTATAGGCCCCCAACAACCTGTAAAAATATGGACTAGATCAGCCATTGGGGGGCGCTACAGTTTATTGTCAAAGTTGAGATTTTCAAATAGCGATTTCTCCGGGCTCCTTAGAACTGATGTCATCAAACTCATCTCAAATTGTGCTTTGTGTTGAGACAAACAAAATTGCCTCTTGGACCAATGAGCTGCGTCTGCTTCGTTTCCAGATTTTTTTAATAGATTAAAACAAAACTTAAATGAACCAGTCCTAGGCCGTTCGTCCCATTTCTACAAAACATCACATATAGCATCTGTGGATACTACCCATCAATAATTACTAAAAGAAAATTGGATCTTTCAAACACAGCTGATGTCATATGTCAACAACTCCCTGCATCCTAAAGTTTCACAGGAAGTGAAAGCATATCTCCACAAACGTATGTCTGATTCTCACTATATTTGGTAGGCATCATTGCTATGACAAGATAACATTACGTACAGAGTGAGGTGCCAATTGGCCATTGGGGGGCGCTATAGTATATGGTCAAACTTGAGATTTTTATATAGAAATATCTCTGTGGTTCTTAGAGCTAAAGTCGCCAAACTCATTTCAAATGGTGCTGCTTGATAGAAGTCAAAACTGGTGAACAGATCAGAGCAATTTCAGAGCGAACGGCTGAATGAGACGATAACACAGCTTGAAATACGTGAGAGTGAACAATTCATTTACTCTGTGGCAGCTACTCTAGGGGTTGAGCTACCAAATGCTAACAGACAGACACAGATTGGTATACAAGGGATTACTTAAAATCTTGACCTTTCTGTCACGGACCTGGCTGACACTCTCCCCTGGACATGTGCTAACGCCACTGGATTAACCGCAGAGGCTTTCAAACCAGCCTTCTCCAATGACACATCTTACTGGCACAGCACAGGGGCTAGACCGAAGGTATCAACTCCAGCGGGGACTTGGTCTGATGTCGTGCGCCGCAGAGGCAAATCCAGCAAGAAATCAAATAAGAGAGCACCAACCCTCAATCCACCACCTGAACTTACACTGCAAAACAGGTACGAACCACTGACTCGGAACGAAATGTGTGTAAATGAAACTAGGGAAGCTAACCACAACGCTAGCATTAGGGCTAACCAAAATCCAAGAAATAGCCCTAAAACCACTGATAGGACGAGGGAAAGAAGAAACGTTGCTAACTCCACATCTGATAAGCCAGATACTACCTTGATTGGGGACGACATAACCAAGCATATCAGAATGGCAAAGACTGAAAATCTAACCATGGCTGACACATCGGTCAGAGAGCTAACAGAAATGTTGCCAGTTATTCTCTCTACACATCCAAGCAACATGCAGATTATTATCCACACTGGGTCTTTTGACATTCTACAAAGGAAAACTGGCTCTGAGATCCTGAACAAGGATTTTTCTATGCTACTGGAGAAAATTTCAACAACAAGTTTTCATCTCAGGCCCCATTCCAACCTTGGGAAAAGGAATTTAATCTTTTAGCAGACTCCTTGGGCTGAATATGTGGCTGACATCAGCATGCCTCAACCATGGGATAAGGTTTATTGACAATTTCAATATTTTTTGGAACTGTAAAGACCGCTTTAGACCTGATGGGTTTCATCCAAACATCATGGGATGCCGGCTGCTTGGTGCCAACATACATCACGCTCTTGGAATGCCATTCCCAAACAAGATAAGCATGAAGGACAGTACTCATAGGCAGAGTATCCACCCCCCCTCTCCTGACCCTTTAACTAAAATCACCCAGTGCTTCCAGAAGTTGTCCTTGTCCCAAACAGGGGTTACAACAACTCCCCCCCCCCTCCACCACACTCACCAATCAGGGAGCTAGTTCTAACCAAAGAGAGCAGAGCTCATCTTTCCCTATGTCCCACTCCTCCCCCCCGTGTAAAACGAATGCTTAGACAACTGCCACATCATCAACAACCTTGTTCTTTATTTCCACAGAGCACAGAATATACTTGGTGATGTGCTTCGGGTTCCTGCTATTGTGAAAATAGCAATGCCATCTGTTTTGAGTACAAGCTAGGACCCAGTATCTCTATTCCTGTGTTGATTAGAAATAGAAGGAATCGTGAGCATGCAACCTATAAAGTAAACTTGCCTAATCTGTTAACTGTAACACGCCAACCTACTAGTCCAGGAACCCCTATTATATCTATTAAGCTGGCTTTACTTAATATCAGATCTCTAGCCAACAAATCATTCTTGGTAAATGACATTATAATATCCCACAACCTACATTTTATGTTTCTCACTGAAACATGGCTAACAGAAGACTGTAGTGCTGCCATTCCTAACGAGACCGCACCTGAAAAATTTGGCTATATGAATACGTGTCGAAATGGTAAGAAAGGAGAAGGAGTGGCTGCCCTATTCAAAGATATATTCCAGTGCAAAGAAAATACACTAGGTAATTTTATTTCTTTTGAATACCTCTGTTTTACATTGAAGGGTAACCCCAAAATTTAATTTTTAACCATTTACAGACCTCCATGATATTCTGCAAATTTTAATGATGATTTTACTGAACTACTCTCTGTTATATCAGTTGATTATAACTTGTTTATTATTACAGGGGATTTATTATTACAACTTGTTTATTATTAACATCCACATAGATAATATTACGGACAATAATGCCAAAGAACTTTTTACGCTACTTGACACTTTTGATCTCACTCAACATGTGAAAGAGTGAACACACACTCAAGGCCACATTCTAGATCTGGTTATCTCTAAAGGTCTTGATATTTCCTCTGTCATGGTTAAAGACTTGGCCCTGTCTGATCATTTCTGTCTTTTTTGAATCACTTATCACCCCGAATGTTCCAGTAAACTCTGTTTCTGTTAAGAAAAGGTACATTAATGAGAGTACTAATGCTCAGTTTATGGAAGCCATAGCTATCTCTCCAACAATAAGTGCTGAGTCAGTTGATGTACTCCTGGATAATTTTAATGCCAAAATATTGAACGTCATGGATCGTGTTGCACAGGTAAAGGTAAGGAAAACTATGAGCAAACAGAAAACACCATGGAGAACCACCATGATGGTAAGCACCCTGAAAAGAGAATGTAGGAAAGCGGAACGTAAGTGGAGGAAAACTAAACTTCAAATTCACTATGACATCTATAAACAAAGCCTTGGTAGCTTCAATAATGAGTTACGCAGGTCCAGACAGCAACATTTATCGGGAATGATCAACAAGAATATCAACAATACCCACACTCTATTTGTCATGGTCGACAAGCTTACAAACCCAATAAAGCAGATAGCATCAGAACTCATGTCCACTGTGAAATGTAATAAATTTGCGTGTTTCTTTAGTGAAAAAATTCTAAGTATTAGACGGGCCATCAGAACTGCACTGTCTAAAAAGGACTCTGTACCTTCACCACGACCACCAAGACATAACTTGGTTATTATGTCGCATTTTAATACAATTGATCAAAAATCCCTAGAAGAAACAGTTCGACATCTTAAAGCTTCCACTTGCTGTCTCGACACACTGCCATCAGACTTTTTTTTTTTTAAATTTAACTCTATAACAATGGACCTACAGCAAATAGTTAATAGCTCTCTGCAATCAGGCATTTTCCCAACGTCTCTAAAAACAGCTGCCATTAAGCCCCTATTAAAAAAGAGAACACTGGATGCATCTATAATGAACAACTATAGACCTGTATCAAATCTCCCTTTTATAGCCAAGATCATTGAGAAAGGTTGTCTTCAATCAACTCAGCAATTTTGTGACCTCAAGCGGTCTCTTAGACAAATTTCAGTCAGGTTTCCGACCTCACTACAGTACTGAAACGGCCCTGATTAAAGTTTTAAATGATATACGGCTGAATACTGATTCTGATAAAATAACAGTTCTCGGACCGCTTCAGTTCAATCTCTATATGCTACTAACTCTGGGCCAAATTCTACAGAACAACAACAATAACTACCACAGCTATGCTGATGATACTCAAATATATATGGCTGTCGAACCTTATGACAACAGCTCAATAGACTCTCTGTGTCACTGTATAGAGCACATAAATACCTGAATGAACCAAAATTGTCTACAATTAAATCAAGATAAAACGAGATTATTGTGTTTGGCAACAAAAATAAAAGAACAAGTATTAGTAAAGAGCTAGACTCTTGGACCCTTAAAACCAGGGATCAAGTGCGTAATCTTGGTGTTCTAATAGACTCAGACCTCACATTTAACAGTCATATCAAAGCAGTCACCAAAACAGCATTCTATCATCTAAAAAATATAGCCAGAATCAAAGGCTTGGTTTCCCAAAAAGACCAAGAGAAGCTCATCCATGCTTTAATCTCTAGTAGGGTTCACTATTGTAATGGCCTCTTAACTGGACTCCCCAAAAAGACTGTAAAACAGCTGCAGCTCATTCAGAATGTGGCTGCTAGAATGTTAACCAGGACCAAGAGAACAGAGCACATCACTCCGGTTCTTAAATCTTTACATTGGCTTCCAGTCAGTTAGAATAGATTTCAAAGTGATGCTTTTAGTTTATAAATCTCTGAATGGTTTAGGACCCGAATACATTTCTGATATGTTTGAAGAATATAAACCGAGCAGGGCTCTTAGATCCATGAACACAGGTCAGCTAGTAGAGCCCAGAGCCCAAACTAAACATGGAGAAGCTGCGTTTAGCACTTATGCTGTACACAACTGGAATA
>JACXGI010003238.1:0-52353 GCA_016801175.1 Esox masquinongy | reverse complement strand
TTAATCTTTATATGTTTTATTGTATTTTTATTATTATGATGTTTTCATTTGTTTTGATGTTTTAAATTCAGTATTTGTTTTTATGTTATTGTATTTTTATATTTTTTTTATTTTATTTTTCTTTGTAAAGCACATTGAATTGCTTCGATGTATGAATTGTGCTATATAAATAAACTTGCTTGCTTGCTTGCTTGTTGAGCCAAACAAAACTGCCTCAAATCTATGAGCTCCATCTTCTGCGTTTTTGTGATCTTTGAATATATTACAATGAAACTAAAATGAATTAGTCCTAAGCCATTGGTTGGATTTTGCCAAAACTTCAGCAGAAGCACCTTTTGGCAATGTATATATACAATTATAAAAAAGTTGGAATTTCATAACATAGTGGCCACCATATGCCAATCAATTTAAACATCATGCGTTTTATGTTCACATTGGTATGTAAATGGCCTAGAAGGCCAAAAACGCCTATAAGGCTTACAAGGCTTAAATGACGTAGAAGGCCTATGAGACCAAAATGGCTTCTAAGTCTTAAAGGCTTTCACAGGTCATACGACATAACAGGCCTATAAGGCCTATACAACGTAAATGGGTTTAAAAGGCATATGAGACCTAAAAGGCATTTAAGGCCTTAATAACCCTCTGAGGGCTAGGGTTTTAAAATCCGACTGTCACTACCTTAAAATGGTCGTCCTTTATAGTGGAAGGAAGTGCTTTATATTCTGGGATTCTGCAGACCCTCAGCTACATGAAGGATGTATTGAAAACACATTTTTTGAGACATGAGTAATAATGTGAAATAGTCATAAAAATGTAAAAACGCAAGTGCACATATTTTTGTTTTATATTGAAATAAAATAGTAAAATATAATAGTTAGCCTGTTTTACATTACATTTGGATACCCCCAGGGTTTCAGAATAAGTACACATTGAATGGTTTAGAATTTATAAAACGAACATGGTATTTTTTTTTTTACTCTCATCCACATCCATTTTTTCTCACAAATTCTGATAATCCTGTCATATTGTACTTCCAAAAGCCACCACTAGATGGCAGTCCCTTCTGTTTTGAACTCTGAGGATTTTTTTTTATGGGTTGTCTGGAATAGGGGGTGCCTTTATTTCCTTTGGAATTCCCTACATGTGCCATATCTGGAAGAGGTGGAGATTAGAACAGGGATGTGTGTCCAGTCTTCCTTTGGATGGTTATTATCACAGGTGACACTCTACACAACACAGCATAGGCGCACATTTGACCACTGGCTACCGTACCTTATATCAAGTTATCATATAGACCTAGTAATTCCACTAAAAAATGCAAAATAATAATAAACATTATCATAGAATAGCATTTAGGCTACACTTATATTTTACAAATAGGTTGATTCCGTCCTGATACTTTTCATCGTCTGAATGTTCAGACCCATTTTCACTATCCTCGTTCTCCATAATCATTTATTCCACTTCTTTTCTCCATTTCTTTTTTCTCAAAACAATTGCTTGTAGCAACTGAATGTGTCTTCAATGCAATCCAAGTGCATAATGACTTTATTGGGAGCATGGTAAGTGTGACACCCGCCTCTCCCCCTGGCGCGATCGCTCGCTCTTTCTCTCTTTTGGGGAGGGGGGTGACATGGATAGACTTCGCATTGGATTGGTTTATGTATTGTAGACTTCTAAACAACAGAAAAAGATCAAGTATAATTAGTTAGGGCTGCTGCTATAATCCTGAAGGACAATAGGTGATCAATATTTGTGATCACGATTGCGGGGCTTCTGGTTTACTAAAGTACACAACCGAGACGTTATTTGCTGTGGAATGTCGTTGTTCCCGTAGAAAAGAAATGAAGCCTCTAACTTCTACAGTTCCGGAGCAATAAATAAAAATGTGTGACCTGGACGCACAGGCGCGTCAAATAGAGGTTTTGTGATCGCGATTGTGGGGCTTCTGGTTGACGAAAGTACACAAACGAGACGTTGTTAGTTGCAGCAAAATAACCCTATTAACGTGGAAGATGAATGATGCATCTAACTTCTACGGTTACGGAGCAGTGAATAAAAATGTTTTTCATTGACACGCCCGCGCGTCAATCATGCTTGGAGGGTTTTAAAGGGGCTAAAACACCTATAAAGCTTTTACACAAATTTGTGACCTTATGATCACCTCATACATGGTGCTCTCCCTTCACCTCTAACAGCTTACCATGTATATGTCTGTGACATGAAGCCGACTGACAAGTTGTCACCAATAGCCTTGTAGAAAGTGATGGTGGCACCTGGGGCTCTACATGATACATGTTTAGTTTAAAGGCCTATGACCACCAAGATTTTTTGGGGGGTGCTACAGTGCATCATTAAACTTGAGATTTTTAAATCACCATATCTTTGAACACCTTTGACCTAGAGTCACCAAATATATTTCAAAGTGTGTATACAAAGTGGGTATCACATACACAAAATGTGCACGTGTTGGAGAGACCACTGTATGTAGTCCATAAATGTCTTGAGACACAGACCAACTGTATAATCTCTTATCTGTATAATCCCTTTTTAGTTTGTTATACTGTTTCTAATAATAATTACAATATATTCTCGTATATCACTTCAAGCAGAATAGCACAAAACAGAACATTACCAAGTAGTACTTCACATAAAAGGAATTTGCTTTGATCGGATAAACATATAGTGTGAGGACAAAAACAGGCAGTACAAAAGTGCAAATGTGACAAATACATGTACTCTTCACGCATATACAGCTCTGGCAAAAATTAAGATACCACTCCTAATTATTCTTAAATCAGCATCTCTACATACAGTATCTCACAAAAGTGAGTACACCCCTCACATTTTTGTAAATATTTGAGTATATCTTTTCATGTGAGAACACTGAAGAAATGACACTTTGCTACAATGTAAAGTAGTGTGTGTACAGCTTGAATAACAGTGTAAATTTGCTGTCCCCTCAAAATAACTCAACACACAGCCATTAATGTCTAAACCGCTGGAAACAATAGTTAGTACACCCCTAGGTGAAAATATTCAAATTGGGCCCAATTTGCCATTTTCCCTCCCCGGTGTCATGTGACTGGTTAGTGTTACAAGGTCTCAGGTGTGAATGGGGAGCAGGTGTGTTAAATTTGCTGTCATCGCTCTCACACTCCCTCATACTGGTCACTGGTAGTTCAACATGGCACCTCATGGCAAAGAACTCTCTGAGGATCTGAAAAAAAGAATTGTTGCTCTACATAAAGATGGCCTAGGCTATAATAAGATTGCTAAGACCCTGAAACTGAGCTGCAGCACGGTGGCCAAGACCATACAGCGGTTTAACAGGACAGGTTCCACTCAGAACAGGCCTCGCCATGGTCGACCAAAGAAGTTGAGTCCACGTGCACAGCGTCATATCCAGAGGTTGTCTTTGGGAAATAGACATATGAGTGCTGCCAGCATTGCTGCAGAGGTTGAAGGGGTGGGGGGTCAGCCTGTCAGTGCTCAGACCATATGCTGCACACTGCATCAAATTGGTCTGCATGGCTGTCGTCCCAGAAGGAAGCCTCTTCTAAAGATGATGCACAAGAAAGCCCGCAAACAGTTTGCAGAAGACAAGCAGACTAAGGACATGGATTACTGGAACCATGTCCTGTGGTCTGATAAGACCAAGATAAACTTATTTGGTTCAGATGGTGTCAAGCGTGTGTGGTGGCAACCAGGTGAGGATTACAAAGACAAGTGTGTCTTGCCTACAGTCAAGCATGGTGGGAGTGTCATGGTCTGGGGCTGCATGAGTTCTGCCGGCACTGGGGAGCTACATTTCTTTGAGGGAACCATGAATGCCAACATTTACTGTGACATACTGAAGCAGAGCATGATCCCCTCTCTTCAGAGAATGGGCCGCAGGTTAGTATTCCAACATGATAACGACCACAAACACACCTCCAAGACGACCACTGCCTTGCTAAAAAAGCTGAGGGTAAAGGTGTTGGACTGGCCAAGCATGGCTCCAGACCTAAACCCTATTGAGCATCTGTGGGGCATCCTCAAATGGAAGGTGGTGGAGCGCAAGGTCTCTAACATCCACCAGCTCCGTGATGTCATCATGGAGGAGTGGAAGAGGACTCCAATGGCAACCTGTGAAGCTCTGGTGAACTCCATGCCCAAGTGGGTTAAGGCAGTGCTGGAAAATGATGGTGGCCACACAAAATATTGACACTTTGGGCCCAATTTGGACATTTTCAATTAGGGGTGTACTCACTTTTGTTGCCAGTGGTTTAGACATTAATGGCTGTGTGTTGAGTTATTTTGAAGGGACAGCAAATTTACGCTGTTATACAAGCTGTACACTCACTACTTAACATTGTAGCATTTCTTCAGTGTTGTCACATGAAAAGATATACTCAAATATTTACAAAAATGTGGGGGGGTGTACTCACTTTTGTGAGATACTGTATATGGCAGCCATTCCATTCCAGTGTCCGTTAAATTCCAACACAGACACACCTCATTTTATTTAATGAGGTACTGAATAGGTGATTACCTGAACCAAATCTAATTAAATAAGGAAAAGTATAACCACTCCTGTGGTCATCACTATCCTCTTGCAATAGGACCAGCTGGATGGCAAAAACAAAGGTAATTTGAATAAAAAAATAACTATTCAGCATGACAAAAGAGTTTAAAAGAAAAGTTATGAGTGAGGGAAAGAAGGGTTCAATTCTGGCTTTACTGGCAGAGGGATACAGTGAGCGTCAGGTTGCTTCCATCCTGAAAATTTCAAAGACGGTGGTTCATAAGAACAAGGTCAAGCAACAGACATTGGGGACAACAAAGCTACAGACTGGCAGAGGGAGAAAACGACTGTCTACTGACCTAAATGACTGTGAACTCATTTGAATATCACTCAACAACCGTATGATGACATCAAGTGACCTACAAAAAGAATGACGAACAGCAGCTGGGGTGCACGGCGAGGACGTTTCAAAACAGGCTCCATTGGGGCAGGGCTGAAGTTGTGCAAAGCTAGAAAAAAGCCTGTCATCAATGAGAAGCAAAGAAGAGCCAGGCTGAAGTTTGCAAAAGACCATAAAGATTGGAGTAAGGTCATCTTCTCTGATGAGTCAAATTTTCAGCTTTGCCCAACACCTGGTCGTCTAATGCTTAGACGGAGACCTGCAGAGCCCTACAAGTCACAGTGTCTTGCACCCACTGTGAAATTTGGTGGAGGATCGGGGATGATCTGGGGATGCTTCAGCAAGGCTGGAATCGGGCAGATTTGTCTTTGTGAAGGACACATGAATCAAGCCAAGTAAAAGGTTATCCTGGAAGAACACCTGCTTCCTTCTGCTCTGACTATGTTCCCCAACTCTGAGAATTGTTTTTTCCAGCAGGACAATGCTCCATGTCACACAGACAGGTCAATCAAGATGTGGATGGAGGACCACCAGGTCAAGACCCTGTCATGGCCAGCACAATCTCCAGACCTGAACCCCATTGTAAACCTCTGGAATTTGATCAAGAGGAAGATGGATGGTCACAAGCCATCAAACAAAGCCGAGCTACTTTAATTTTTGTGCCAGGAGTGGCATAAAGTCATCCAAAAGCAATGTGACAGACTGGTAGAGAGCATGCCAAGACGCATGAAAGCTGTGATTAAAAATCAGGGTTATTCCACCAAATATGCATTCCCGAACACTTCCTAAATTAAAACATTAGTATTTTGTTGTTGAAAAATTAATTTGAATTTGTTTTCTTTGCATTATTTGACGTCTAATAACAATGCATCTTTTTTGGTTATTTTGACCAGTTGTTATTTTCTACAAATAAATACTCTAAATGACAATATTTTTATTTGGAATTTGGGAGTAATGTTATCAGTAGTTTATAGAATAAAACAAAACTGTTGATTTTACTCAAACACATACCTATGAATAGTAAAACCAGAGAAACTGATAATTTTGCAGTGGTCTCTACATTTTTTCCAGAACTGTAGTTACATTTGCGTTTCTGATGTCATTGCACCCCATCATGGTAGGCTGTTATTTTCTCTATATCATGCCAGACTGTTGTCAAACCCCAAGCAAGACTCTGATGATTCATTACAGCATGCACAGGCTGATTAGAACTGCTAGATATTGGAAAACACCTTCACAAAATCAACAATACTCCCATGATCAACCATGGTCGGAAAAGCTCTTAAACTTTCAGACGTTGGCAGTTGGCTGCTACAACTTCAACCAGTCACCATGATGTCTTTCACATTACAGTTTTTCTCCATTGCTTAGACACAATTCCTGGAACAACTCATGTTCTCAAATCTTCACACACAATGTATACACAATGTACACCATACTGTCTAAACATCTAACTTGTGTAATAGGTTTTAAGAGAAATAATTTGGAACTTTGTAAAATCACAGCCCTGACAATCCAGATAACCTTTTCAGGAATACCCTGGTGAAAGAAATTCAAAACAGTACTGTAATAAATTGCATAAGTGGATAAGAGAATACTACTCCATATGCTGTTTGTGTCAAAAACCTGAACTTTGTACTGTCACACTGACAAAACATATTAGAAATATAAAAAATATAATAACCAATTTCCAAAAGCTTTATTTCCAAATCCAGAAAGTGTAGAGGTTACTCAGCGTCAGTGTTGTCATCATCTCATCGCATGTCTGGGTCAGGTAACTCAGCACCAGTGTTCTCATCTTATCTCAGATCTGGGTCAGTCCATAAAATCTCATCAACGTCACAAATTGTTTACTCTTTCCAGGCAACGTGGGGAAAATTCCCTTGTGTGTCTTAGAAAACCCTGGATAGACTCCACAGACACATCGCCACAGGCGTCCACCAGTGCCTCCTTTAGGTTTTGCTGTGCAAAGGGGTTGTGGTCATACACTCTCCATCGCTTCATCCTCGTCCTCTTCCTCTCTGTTGTCTTGCAACATCAGCATTGTTAGGATCCATTGTTCCAGGGCGCTATTTATTGATCCTGCAATTCTGATTAGTGTGTTAACATTTCTTAGGCTTAGTATTTGCACCTGGAGAAAGGTGTGGTCTTTGAGTTTAGGTTGTGATGACTTGAGTTAATTATATTGAGAGCATGTGTTTGCTGAATGAATATATAGTGCAATTAATGATTTATTTGTCCACTTTTGTGGAAGGTTTTGCAGAAAGAGTTTTGAATACTGAAACATTTGGAAACAGGTGAATAGCGTTTACAGTTATGGGAAAGGTGTGCGGTTGGATAACAATTTATTTTTTCCTCCCTGATGGCACGGGCATATTCCAGGACAACAATGCCAGGATTCCTCGGGCACAAATTGTGCAAGATTGGTTCAGGGAGCATGAGAAATAATTTTAACACATGAATTGGCCCTCACAGAGTCCTGACCTTTGCCCCATTGAAAGTCTTTGGGATGTGCTGGCGAAGGCTTAACGCAGTGGTTTGACTCTCCCATTGTCAATACAAGATCTTAGCCAAAAATGAATGCAACTCTGGATGATGTGATGTTGCATAAATTTATAGAAGAAATGTCACTGTGAATGCACGTCGTATTCAAAGCTAAAGGCGGGCCAATGAAATATTAGGGTGTGCAACTTTTTTTGGGGCCAGTCAGTGTATTTCTCAAGTCCACTCATGAAAGACATTTGAATAGCACACACCCAATCTGGTCAACTGACATAAAGGTTCCTGTAAGTGCTAACAGCTACGCATTTAACATGATCAGATCAAGTTGCCACGGTGACTCTGGACTGCTTCACCCCACCCATAGGCCAATGCTTCTAGCGCCACCTAGCGGCCAAATATTAGATTTTCAAAAGCTCATAACTTTTGTCCCAATTGTGGTACAGACATACAACTGGTATAATATGATATGGAAACAGGTGCTGTTCAACTTTGCAAAATGCCGTATTAATTTCCACCTGACTACATTTTCCACAATTTTGAAATTTCTGAAAAACCCACCTTTGAGAAGTAGTCCTAGGCCATTTGTCCCTTTTCTAAGAAACTTCACAAATAGCGATACAATACGATATTAGACATTTAAAACACAGCAGATGTCATTTGTCAACAACTTCCTGAGTCCTACTATTATAAAGGAAGTGAAAGCATATCTCCAGCAACCGTTTGTCCGATTCTCACCAAATTTGGTATGCATCATTGCTATGACAAAGTAAAGACATGTGCAGTGTGTGGCACCAATTGGCCATTTGGGGGCGCTGTTCCAGAAAATCACATTAAATGCTAATTAGTCCTGAACACAAACAGGCCTATACAACCTATCACGCCTATAAGGCCTATCCTCTTATGGCATTCTTATTGCTTGGACCCCTTCATTGCTGCTTGCAGCTATATTTATTATTATTATTCTTGGTGCCTAAAATGCTTAATAACTCAAAAAGTCCATGGTAAAAAATGCTATAAACTTGCATACTGTTCAAATAGTCCACGTGTAACAACCATACAGACCCCCGCCCTGATTCCTCCCCCAGGGGCGCTATAGTACACGATGCAATTTGCTAATTTCAAAATGATGCTATTTCCACCCTGTTTGTCCTACAGTGCTGATTTGTTTTTGTACCTGCCTCATTTCTCAAGATGAACAAAAAAGCCTCAAGAATCCATAAAGTCTTTCATGATCGATTTTTCTGTACAATGAAAATTTGTCCAAAACTACAAAAATTTTTCTCATGAACCGTAAATCTAATTGACTTGTCCTTTGGCATACAGGAGTCTTATACATGCCTCCCTTAAATTGTTTCGGGAATAAGAGATAACTTGCAAAATGGCGGAAAAAATGGCTGACAACTGTACAATATATGTATGCACAATGTGCATGTGTGCAATTCTTTATTGGAACAATAACCTATGCACTTCAAATTCATTGCGCATCCAGATACTACCCCCATATAAGACCATGTGCATTTATTGGTTTATATCTCAAAAGATGGCAAAATGGCAGCTGACAGAACTCTGTCCATTTTCAACACAAGCTAATGCAAATGCTAATAAATGCCTTTAAAACTATTTTTCTCCTGAACCGTACATCGGATTTACTCGCCAGTACATTTCCAGACTCTAGGCCATACTTCTGAACAGGGCTGACAATGAAACTAGTTGCTATGTCAAAAATCGACTGAACTATGATTTCACAAAGTTAGCCCTTCATGCTAACTCTAATGACCACTAGCTTTAATTAACTATTAGGCTGTATCTTTTGAAAAATTTGAGCTACAGACACGAAACCAACTTTTTTTCACCAGTTTAGGATATCCCTACTTCAAATTAGGAAACGTTTATTGATTTTACATATGCTAATTAGTGTAATTAGCATTAAATAACGACTAGGCTGTATCTTGAAGCGTTCAAGTTACAGACACAAAACCAACTGTTTTACACGTTTAGCTATCCCCAGTTCATATGATGAAACATTTATTGATTTTCCGTATGCTAATTAGCATGAATAGCATTAAATAATTATTATCTTTTTAACAAGGCCTGGACTGGTAATCTGGAATACCGGCCAAATGCCCGGTGGGCTGAGGCAATTTTGGGTCCGGTATAATTTGAATTTGTTTTTGCCAATGACCGGCCCATGAAGCAGAGACAGCGGCCCATTGGTTCATTTTCAATACTGACACTGGGCTGGCCCAATCACATCTCTTACTAGGCCCCACCCCTCCCCTACTGTCAACTGTTTCTTGTGTCAGATGTGGTGGCTCAGAGCCAAAACTCTGTGGATGAGGGTGTCGAAATGGACTAACAAAAGCGCTAGGGCAAGGGGGTGCAGAGAAGTTGAGGGCCAAAAGAAGTAAAACTCTAGAGGTGTATGCCACTACATGTGCAAAAAAACAGACATTTGCTGTAGTAGCTTCATTATATACAGTACCTGACATTGTGCAGCAACAGCTGATCGTGGAAACCAGGCAGAGGTGCAGGCATGTGACAAGGAAGCCGAGGAGGTACAGTGTCAGCGTGACAGGACCAAGGGACAGAGTGAGCAGGAGCAGAGTAGTTGAAGGGGTAAGCATGATTCATGATTAACAGGGAAAGACTCGCAGGAAGGGGGCAGCAGGAGGAGGTAGTGTGTGTGTGTGCCCATTATGGCGATAATTAAATCCATTAATGTAGATGATAATAAGATAATGTAATCGTCGCTGTCATAAAGTGAAGCTACTGCTGGTGATCACTCAGTCAATGTCAAATAGCGCAGCATAAACTATTTGGCATTGCTTTTGTAGCTAGCATAGTTCCCTCATGCAGTCACTACTTCGGCTGACTATTCTAACGTTAACCCTTTCCTCCTTTTTCCCGATGCTTTTTCTCTTATTATTGCCGTGGTCAAATCACATATTTTAAATCTGAAAACTGACATAAATACTAGACAACATTAGCTACAACCTGAAATAGTTAGTTAGGTCATAATCGGTGGGAAAGTTTTTTTAAATTGTGCACCTAATGTGATGGAGCAAAATCCCCATTTTCCTGTGGCAATTTTAGACTACAGTCGGAAGAATGGATCTGGAGTCTTACTTTCGCAGATTTGATGTACAGATGAAGTCAATCATTTGAGGTAAGGAAGATGTAAAATTGCTTATTACAATGTTTTTCTAATAGGGTCACTTGATAGATTTTTGTAACACCCCTGGCCGGGATGCCAAATCAGGAGTCAGAGTCAGAGGTAAAGAACACCGGGTAGAATTTATTAACCCTAACAAAGACAGCTGTTTGGCCACTGTCTACGCCAACAATATCAGTTAACACTATAAACACTTGACAACTCTCTCCTAGATCTGTAGCTAGCTCAAACAAGTATCGCACGTTATGGTTCTCTGTCACACACAGGAGTGGAGCCACAAGAGAGCGAGATGCCGCCAAAACCCCACCTTATATAAGCTAAGGCCAGAGACCCCTGGACACACCCCTGCTGTCCCCGATCCCCCAGAGATGCCCTCTTCGCTGCGGGACGTCCCACCTGGTAAAACAGCCCCACCTAACTGTAAGGCCCTGCCCCCTAATGAAACATAACTGAACAACTTAGAACAGCACTTTAAATGAACATGGGGTCGCCACACAGCTCCCCCCTTTACAAGCCCTCGACCCCTGGAGGTCTCCTCTCCGAGGCCTCGCCCTGTTCTCCCTCCCGAGTGACTCTTCCCCTCCAGGTGCAGCTGGTAGTTCAGTTCCTGCCTCCCGGGAAACCTCCTCTGAAGGACCCGCCCCATGGCTGTCCCCCACTGTCCCTTTGCCCCCCCCCATTGTCTGTCTGCCCCTGTAAGGGGCCAGTCTGTCCCTGTGCACCACCACCTTGCGCCCCCTTGGTGGCGTTTGGATCCGGTACACCACCTCTCCCACGCGCTCTAAGATCTGACAGGGACCTAGCCAGGCACTGTCCAATTTCGGGCATCGCCCCTTCTTCCTTGCCGGATTGTGCAGCCACACCAGCTCACCCGCCTCGAAGTGCCGCCCTCTCGCACGCACATCATAGTGTCGCTTCTGTCGCGTGCCCGTGCTCAGTAGCTGCTCTCTGGCAAAGGCGTGGGCAAACTCGAGCCGGTCCTGTAGCCTCCGGGCATAGTTTAGGCCGGCCCGCACTGGTGTTCCCTCTAGCGGGTGAGCGAACGCCATTTCAGCTGGGGTGCGGAGTTCCCTTCCCAGCATGAGAAGAGCTGGTGAGCAGCCGGTGGAGTCTTGAACAGCTGCCATGAGGACCAGGGGAAGGTGAGTGTCCCAATCTTATTGGTGTTTTGCCGTCACCATGGCCAGCTGCTGAGCCAAGGTACGGTTGAATCTCTCCACCAGACCATTGCTCTGAGGATGAAGAGGGGTGGTGCGGGTTTTCACTACACCTAGTCGCTGGCACCCTTGACTCAAAGTTCCTCCACTAATCACTGTGGATCGCCTCAGGCACCCCAAACCCACTGATAAAACCCCCCAGCAGCGCATCAACGACCGTCTCAGCCTCTTGGTCAGGCAGGGAATATGCCTCAGGCCATTTTGTAAAATAGTCCATTGCAGTCAACACCCACCTATTTCCCTTGTCTGAAACTGGGAAGGGGCCCACTTCATCCACCCCCACCCTTTCCAATGGTGACCCCACTGGGAACTGTTGCAGTTGGGCATGTGACTGCCCTGGTGGGCCCTTCCTAGCTGCACAGCTGTCACACTGTCTGCAATAGTCCTCCACGTCACGTCTATGTCGCCCCCAGTAAAACCCGTTTCTAAGTCGTCTAAGTGTCTTGGTCGCCCCAAAGTGTCCAGAGCCTAGTCCCCCGTGTAACTGGCCTAACACAATCTGCTGCAAAGCTTTTGGAACCATTACCTGCCAGATGACCTCTCCTGTTGCTGGAGTCTTCCATCCCCTCTGTAGGACCCCCCTGCCAGCCTCAAAGTTTTAAAACCAGCCCACAGTCTCTTTGTTGTTGGTGAGAGGGGTGCCACCTCCTCTCTCGACGGTCGTTGGCCCTCGCGGACCCACTGTAGCACTGGCGCCAGCTCCCTGTCCTCCTCCTGTTTCTCCCTCCACACACTTACATCGACCAGGTGGGTCTCTGCACACCGGTGGCCCCAGTTGGCTCACCGTAGCCACTGCACCCTCCTCCTCACACAGCTCTCTCTCTCTGGCCACCCTCTTCTCAGAGTAGCCGCAGCCTTCTTCTGCACAGGGACGGCGGGACAGCGCGTCTGCATTGGCATGGCGAGCACCGGCCTGGTGCTCCACCCGGAAGTTGAAGGACTGCAACTCCTCCAGCCAGCGTGCGATCTGCGCCTCGGGCTCCTTAAAGGACAGCAGCCACTGGAGAGCAGTGTGGTCGGTGCGCACAACGAAAGGTATGCCACAGAGATAGTATTTGAAGTGCCGCATGGCTGCTACTACAGCCAACAGCTCTCGCCGTGTCACACAGTAGCGCCGTTCTTCCTTACTGAAGGTCCTGCTGAAGTACGACACCACTTTCTCTTCTACTGGGCCAGGCTGCGCCAACACTGCTCCCAAGCCTACGTTGCTGGCATCGGTGTCGAGTACAAACGGCTGTGACGGGTCAGGGGCAGCGAGGACGGGAGCCTCAACCAGGGCACGTTTCAGGAAGTCAAATGCTTGTTGGCATTCCTCGGTCCAACTAAACTCTCTGTCCTTGCCCAGCAGGCCTGTGATGGGAGAAGCGATGTTGGAGAACCCCCTCACAAACCTGCAGTAGTAGGAGGCCAGTCCCAGGAAGCTCTTGACCTGCTGCTTTGTTTTTGGGACAGGCCAGTCTCTGACAGCTTCCACTTTTTCAGGCATGCTGCTGATGCCCTTCCCCCCAACGCAATGCCCCAGGAACGTGACCTCTCGCCGTATGATGTGGCATTTCTCCGGGTGCAGATTCAGCCCCGCCTCCGTCACTCTCTCCAGCACTCTCCTCAGTGCTCCCAGGGCCTCTTCGAAGGAGATCCCATGGGCGAGGATGTCATCTAGATACACCAGACACTGTTGGCTGGGGACATCTGACAGCACACGGTCCATGAGGCGTTCAAATGTGGCTGGTGCATTGCAAAGTCCAAAACACAACACCTTGAACTGCCAGTGGCCACGATGAGTAGAAAACGCGGTTTTGGCCCGTGCTTCCTGAGCGAGAGGTACCTGCCAGTAGCCGCTGCGCAGATCAAGGGAGGAAAACCAGGAGGACCCCCTCACCAGGTCGAGGCACTCGTCCACACGGGGAATTGGGTAAGAGTCCTTCCGCGTCACTGCGTTCAACCCCCTGTAGTCGACACAGAATCTTATTTTTCCCCCTTTCTTAGGTACCATCACCACTGGGGCTGACTATGAACTGTTGGACGGCTCACTGAAGTCGGCCTGCTCCATCTCCTCCACGGCTCTGTCCGCTGCTTCCTGTCTCGCCAGTGCAATGCGACGGGGTCGAATCATCACCGGTTGAGCGTCGCCAGTGTTGATCTCATGTTGCACCAGATGAGTACAGCCCACATCCTGTTCACTCCACGCAAAACTATCCTTGAACTCAGTTAAGAGTCCCAGTTAAGAGTTGTCTCAGCTGCTCCTGTTGTTTTGAGTTGAGGTCCTCGCTGTTCCTCAGACAGACCTCCTTCACCGCTGCCAGGGAGGAGTCAACCCCCCCTACGGCCAGTAGGGTTGGGGGCAAAGATGATGGCGTGGTTGGTGACGTCTCGGTGTTGTCCCTAGGTTATACACTGGGGGCCACTGGGTGCAGCTGATGGACGTGTGTGGCGTTGTCTGAATGAGTTTCCACCCCTTTTTCCTGCATCATAGAGGATGCAGAACGGCAGCCCCCCCCCCCCCCCCCACTAAACAGATTCCCTGGTGTGGACATTTTGACGTCAGGCACACCCCCAAAGCTCATGGTGCCTGTGCCTAGATCTAACTGGCAGCCAATGTCTCTGAGGAGGTCTAAGCCCAGGATACAGGGGTCCTGCCCACTAGCTACCCACACTAGGTGTTTTGCTGTCTTACCTCCCGACAGTCAGTGACATAAATTTTTTTCCTAACATAGAAGCAGTCTCACCGGTAACAGTTCGCAGTTGCACTGCAGTTGGTTCCCACGCCAACCACTCAGGAACAATGTCCGGCCGTACAATCGTCACAGTGGACCCAGTGTCCACCAAGGCCGTACACGCTGTCCCCTCCACCGTAACTGGTATGTGGCATAAGTCGCCAGCCGTCGTGCGCTCCACCACAACAATTTTTTTATTTATTTTATTTCCTCCCTTTCCCTTGAGTGTCCTGTAGCTGTCTGGTATGTGGGGGTGTGTCTATGGTCCGTACCGCCCCATCTGTACGAACCCCCTCCCATTTCCCTGAGGTTTGGTAGCGGAAGGGCAGTCACGGAGCAAATGACCAGGCTGGCCACACCCCCAGCAGGCTAAGGGGCCAGAACGCCGACGGCGCGTCTCACTGGCCTGGGGTGAAGCATGTAAAGATATGGCACGGATTAGCTCTGTCATTTCGGTCGCCCACATCGGCTTTTCCTCTCTCACCGCGCATGGTTCTGCCATTCTCACTACCGCGGAATCTCCTGTTCTCTTCGCGGCAGCCTCCCCCAGATGATCTAGTTCCTCCTTGCTACCTCGAACGTCTCCTGCAGCGAACGTGGTCCCGCCAGCTGGGTCTGTGCTCGCAGTTCCGGAGGAGCCAAAGCCAAGATGAAATGGTCGCGGGCTAGTTCATCCTGCACGGTCGGCGACATGTGCCCGTAAGCTCGCCAGGTTAGGCCCTCTATGTCATTTACCAACGATCTAAGCGATTCTCCCGGTAACCTCACTCTACGGCCCACTGCCGGAAGAATGAGTTCAGGGTGTATTTCACGACCGTGTCTCCAAGTAAGTGCCCCCACTAGCGCCCCATTGTCACGTCTTTGCTCCGGGCTAAGCAATATCAGGCAAGCTACGGCCTCTCCAGATAGGCACATCGCTAACTGCAGCGCTCTCTGCTCCTCCCTCCAGCCAACCGAGTCTGCCAAAAGTTCGAATTGAGCCATGAAAGCCTCAAAGTCGGCATCACCAGCGAACTTAGATGTCTTCACGCTACAGTTAGCCACCCGGTACTGCGTCGCGCCATATTTGTTGACATTGCCATGGTGATGCTGATCGTCGCGCCGTGACGTCCGCATTGGGTCCTTCATGTCCGGAGCGGCGCCCCGTAGTGACGTCAGCTCCAGCTTGGCGGGTAAAGCACCGATGAAGATGTTCTCTCTCCCCCTCAGTTCGGTGTCACCTGCCGAGCACCACGATGTGCCTGACGCCCTGCAATCCCCTATGTCGACTCTGACATCCGCCTGCTCTTCCTTTATCTTAGGTCTTGCGCCCAGCATCTTCCCTCAACACGACTCAAAGTAATGTTAGCCAAGTTGACGACTACACTAGCCTTCCGACCAAGGCGGCGGTCCGAAAGCGCTTCTGACACCAGTGTAACACCCCTGGCCGGGATGCCAAATCAGGAGTCGGAGTCAGAGGTAAAGAACACCGGGTAGAATTTATTAACCCTAACAAAGACAGCTGTTTGGCCACTGTCTACGCCAACAATATCAGTTAACACTATAGACACTTGACAACTCTCTCCTAGATCTGTAGCTGGCTCAAACAAGTATCGCACGTTACGGTTCTCTGTCATACACAGGAGTGGAGCCACAAGAAAGTGAGATGCCACCAAAACCCCACCTTATATACACTTAGGCCAGAGACCCCTGGACACACCCCTGCTGTCCCCGATCCCTCAGAGATGCCCTCTTCGCTGCAGGACGTCCCACCCGGTAAAACAGCCCCACCTAACTGTAAGGCCCTGCCCCCTAATAAAACATAACTGAACAACTTAGAACAGCACTTTAAATGAACATGGGGTCGCCACATTATTATTTTGTTAAAAAGTAGGTTTTCAGCGCTGAATATTTACCAGCTTGACATTTGCTGAGTTAGCTTGACTGAAGCTATTTGGCTTGCCTTAACTAGCTACCCACTTACTCAGTTTCTGAATTAATATGTCAGTATTTCTCTATATATGACAATGTAAATTAACTAAATTTGTTTGTGCACAGCAATGGGTTGATAACAGCTAAATTTGTCACCAGTATTAAGCAAGTAAATACACAGCTAGTTAGGTACTGTAGCCACAAGCTAAAAACTGAGCCAGAATGGGAGAAAATCCTTTTGCATATATAATTTATGAAATGAGGTGTGTATCATGTGTTTTTCTCTATGAAGTAAATATTATTTTAGAAAAAGCAAGTCTGATTATATCTAACTAGCTACCATCAATGTAAAATAAATCTACTAGGCAACATTTACACTCATCTTCAGTCTGATGTGGTTTTCTATCCTGGCATATATATTTCTAAGTACTACAGTATGGCTCTGTTACTGTGTATAGTTTATTCATTACTAAATCCAAATTGTGCCTATAAGGATGTCAAATGTTTATGACCACTACTGTATCACTTAGCCTGATGCTTGTTTCCATGTAATAGATGCGCCTATCTAGCCTCTTGAAAGGAAATGAAGAAATTGAGAATTCCCCCTATACTACACTTGCCAATTATAACTGCAGTTTATGTGCACATATGTTGTCAGGACATGCACAGTGAAGGTATTCTGTATAAAATACACATGGGAAGATTATGAGGAATTCAGCAGAATGTAGATTGGAAGAAAAAAGGTTTTCAGGCACAAGCTTGAACACACAACAAAAAAAATGTTTTTACTACTTCTCTTTTTCATGGACAGGCTAAAACTCAAATATTGATAAAAAAAGCTTTACACACATTCTATGGTTACCTAAACATGTCAACATTATCAAAAAAAAATTAGGAAACGTTTATCAATTTACCGTCTGCAAAATTAGCATTAATTAACTACTATGCTGTATCTTTTGAACCGTTCAAGCTACAGACACAAAACCAACTTTGTTTTATACGTTTAGTCTATCCCCACCTCAGATTTTACATATGCTAATTAATGTAATTAGCGTTAATTAACTATTAGGCTGTATAATTTGAACCATTCGAGCTACAGACACGAGACCTGTCATTGGTAACACTTATGAACTTTAACTATGTCATGTATGCTAATTTATGCTAATTACCCTCACCAACAGTATCTCTTGAACCTTAAAAAATACAGACTCCAAACCTTTCGATAGGTGAACACTATTTTGAACCATAAATACTTTTTTAAACAGCTATTAGATTAGATTAAAATGTATTGTCATTGAACAGTACAAGTTCAGTACAACAAAATGCAGTTTGCATCTAACCAGAAGTGCAAATAGATGAGGGCAGAAAAAGTATTAAGTATATGTATGTACAAGTGGAATGTATGGATGTAAAATTTAATGCAAATGCAATTCTAAATGTGCAGTGGAAAATTTACAAATTTACAGGAAATTTACAAGTATAAAGTATAATGTATGTACAAGTGGGACAAATAGTTGTGCCGGGTACAAGTGGCAATTCTCAATGGCATTCTGAATTTGGAATCGAGGCAAATTGAAGGTGTAGGGTAGCTAGCAAGCACACCTCATTTTCTTCAGGAAATGTACTGCTAGTTTCATATTGCCTTTTTATATTGTTTGTTTGCCAAAATCTTACTTTTGCTTAATTACTTACATCCACTTACTTCACCATTTAGGGGTTACTCTGCAGATGCCCTGTTGATTCTTCCTGTTGTTTATTTTTTTTTCCTTAGTTTTTGCACTGACTTCTCTACTCCATTTCACTCCTTACACTTTTCCCTGTTTGTTTTTTGAACTACTTTCCTATGGTGTGTACTATATTTTTATTCCTATTGTTTTTATTTTGTTAATTCCATAGATTTGTACTGTTTCTTTTTTTGCCTTTTCTTAGTTTTTGCACTGACTTCTCAATTCTGATTTGCTTCTTACACTATTCCCTGTTTGTTTTTTGAACTACTTCTAAATGGTGTGTAGTATATTTCTATTCCTGCTGTTTTTATTTTTTCTCATCTATTGATTTTTAGTCTTTCATACAGTTTCTACTCAGTTTGACTTCCTGTTGCTTTTATTATGTTTCATTGTTTCATACATATTTTTACTCTTTTTTTGTACAGTTTCTATGGTGTTCTACGTCCTGTTGTTTTTATTATTTCATTGTTTAGAAAATATCTGCTTCCCTCTAAGCTCATTGTTCTTTGCCTCATACATCTCATACATCTCCGTATATAGTGTGATCCGGAAGAATATGTTGAACAATGACATCTACGTTGTCAATAATACAATGCTTCACAAAATCATCTTGCCCTCAATGTATATATGACACAGTCTCATTCTGTTAGAGTACTCCACCAGACCATTTTCCTATACTCAGCATATTGGAGGACCCCGTCCATTGTTGCTATGCAACTATATTTTATTTCGGTTTTATCAATCCAGGTTTAATGTCCTTCATGTTTTTACTGAATGTAGTGTTTGGGTTTGTCTAATGTCATTTTAATCTTTGATAATGTGTGAGAATGTATGTGATTGTGAAGTCAATGTGGGGTGGTGCCAAAGAAAATTGTCCATCCTGGATGTACAATAACGTTATCCTCTATTCTACTCTCTCTCATGAGCCCTTTAGACCCCTCAGGTCATCAGGGTCTGGTTTGCCAACCATTCTCAGAATAAGGACAAAGGTTGAGGCAGCGTTTAATCATTATGCTGCACAGAGTTGATAGAAAATGACAGAAAATGTTAGACTTGCTCCAATGTTGAACACTTTTTATTCTAAGCGGAAAAATCTTTGTTTTCAACTGCCTTTTATTAATATTTTGTGCAGTTTTATTTTTATGCTTCTCCTTTTAGGATAAATTTATTTCTAGTATGCCTGATGCCTGTTTTTTTCCTTTTTCAGCCAAATAATTTAAAGTGCTTTGAATTGCCCCTGCCTTACCAGTGAGTACCTCCAAGCCACTGTGAGAAGCTGAGGACAGAACTCAATGAAAAGGAAGAGGGAGGCTTCATCCATGAGCAATGTGTCTCAGCTTGACCTTGTTTGAAAGAAAAATATTGATCTTTGGAATTTGCACTGATTTCAGATGGCTCAATGCTAGAACAGTGAAGGATCCCCATGCCTTGCCTTATCAGGCCAATGGATCATCAATGGATCTCATGTCAGGCTTCTGCAACTTTCCTTTACATGAGGATGACAGGAAACACTGCATTTTTGTCATGAATACAACAGGTTACCAGAGGGCCTTTTGAACAGTCCAACGACATTGATGTGCATGATGATCTCTATATTTGGGGATGAGAACTTCACAAGTCTACTTTGCTACCCTGACAGCCATTTCATCTTTGCACCTACCGAGAAGCCAGCTCCTGAACGTGTCCAGATGGTGTTTTCTCATCTGTAAGCACACAATCTGATGTTGGCTCCCAAAAAGAGCCAATTCTTGAGGAAATATGTTAAGTTTCTTGGTCACAATCTCTGAAAATGGTGTACAGACAGACCGAAAGAAAGTTGAGATCATCAACAAAATATGTATGGTGGAATAACACGTTAAAAGAATATCTGTTCATTCTTGGCAATGGTTCTCCATTACAGTCATTTCATATAACTGTCCTGCTAAAGCCAAGTTGCTGTTAAAACTTACTGGTTAGACAACCAGACAGAACAAAGAAAAGAGTGAATGGACATCTTTGTAACATCAAACTATCACCTTCTGACTGGACTGCTGTCTTGGATGCACACTACACCAGTGGTCTGAGTGAAGTAATGGGTACAGAGGCACTCAATCCTCAGATATGACAAGAAGATCAAATCACCGTTTTTGGTCTTGCATAGCTGCATAGTAAACTTGTAAGCCAACAAGAACAAGTCAGTACCCTGTGTAGAGCTCTATATATGTTCAAAAAGATTGAAATAACTACCAGATGTGAACCTGCCTCTGAACCAGGCAGTGTGATCAACCTAGTAAAGCACCTTAAGAAGCACACAGCTCATGATTAACAAGGACTGTACAAGGTGAAGAGAGCAAAAAAACATGAACAGAAAACATTTTGTTACAACTGGACGGATTATGAGACTGCTTTTTGGGCACCATTTGATCTCATGTTTGGGCTGGTTCAGCGACTTCCTGTTGACACATTGCAGATGACAGTGTAGTCAAGTGTCTGGAGTTTGTGTCCCAGGCTGTGTTTTCAAGAACACCAGATTTCTTGAAAACACAGCCTTTGTCAACAGCCACGTCCCGACACTCTCTTTTGCCGCAAGACTAAGAGGTCACCGTTGATATTAGGAGACGGTTTTATTACCCAACAGATTGGAAGAAGGAAGTAGGGCTGCAACTAACACCTTTTTTGTTAATCGATTAATCTGTCGGTTACTACTTCGATTAATCAGATAGAAAAAATACATCAATCCCAGAAATAAACGTGTTTTTCTTATCCTTTTACAATGCCTTCATTAAAACAACTGTTGACAGTAGTTCTGAAACAAATAAAAAAACGTGCAAAAACTAAACAGTTATCACCACCCCCCCTCCTCCCCCAGTGTTGTCCCTGTCCTCGTCCATCTGGTCATGCTTCCGACCTGGATTAGTTTTAAATAGACTCTGGACTCAGCCCACATGCATTTATTAATTATTACAATTTGTACTCTTAATATGTTCACCCGGCACAGCCAGAAGAGGAATGGTCACCCCTCTGAGCCTGGTTCCTCTCTAGGTTTCTTCCTAAATTTCGGCCTTCTTAGGGAGTTTTTCCCTAGCCACTGAAATTCAACACAACTGTTGTTTGCTCTTTGGGGTTTAAGTCCGGGTGTTTTGTAAAAGCACTTTGTGACAACTGCTGATGTAAAAAGGGCTTTATAAATAAATTTGATCGATTGATTGATTGATCATAATATAATTTTCAAGACTGTTGGAAAGCATTCCAGGGTATCATGAAGCTGGTTGAAAGACTTTTGACTGATACTGTAAATCTTTAAGGAAATTGCAAAATATTCAAATACCTGCATTTAAAAAAATAAGGTTTCTGTTGTGGAGAAATATAGAACTCACCAAATTTGACACTAATTCATCAGTAATGTCGTAAATGATTAGCTAGCTGGAGCTGTTCAACTATTACTCAAACTCATTGTGCTCAAGTAGATAATTGGTTTCTTGACGTTAACTCAGCCATGCATTCAAGATTAACTATTTCTCAGTTAAAAATGTAAATCCATGAATACAAATATTAAAAATTATGAATTTGTATTATATTCAATTGCCTTGCTGAGCAATATCTTCTGTCATCATGGCTACAATGCGTTTTCTCTTTAAATGCTCATGCATTACAGTCGTGCTCCCGTGCCAGGGGCGTTTCTCGCCAATCTGGTGCCCTAGGCGAAATCTCAAAATATTGCCCCACCCAAAAGAAAAATGCCAGCTTCAGGAGAAATAAGGTCCCCAAGATCCCAGCCAACAGCTTCAGATGCTCTGCAACTAACCAGCTCACTGCTGCAATTTTCTCTGCAACATTATAAAACAATTTCTTTACAAATTATTGATCTGAACTGGCCTTTAGGGTTCCACTTCAACACTTTGCCGACAGTCTGAGCACATGCTATGTATGTACTGCTACTCTATGTAGTTCTAGCTTAGCTAGTTACTCTCTTAGCTAGTTAGCTAACTTAGCATGCTACATTTCAAATAACTAAAACCAGAGACAGACAGATGCTTTTAAAAATGTCCATAAAAAATATACCACTATACCTATGTCTCCTTTCTACCTGGTCTTTCCTCTTCTTTCTTTATTGTGCCCCCGGTGGCGTTGATCTTTTCATATTGTAGCCTACAGAACGGCAACAAGAAACATTCCAAGGATGAACTGTCAACTGGCGCACTCAATCGACTCACCAACCGTCCACACCTGGCCCTGCCCTCCCTCACCGTCTCTCAAGTCATTAATATCATCTCACTTATGTGACATAAAACAAATGTGTTATTTGTTTCATTTTTATAATAATTAAAACTACATATAGATTGATTGCCCCATATACATGTGCATCTAAATAAATTAGAATATCGTGGAAAAGATAATTTTTTTTCCGTAATTCAAATCAAAAAGTGAAACCTTCATACAGTGAGGGAAAAAAGTATTTGATCCCCTGCTGATTTTATACATTTGCCCACTGACAAAGAAATGATCAGCCTATAATTTTAATGGTAAGTTTATTTGAACAGTGAGAGACAGAACAACAACAAAAAAATCCAGAAAAACGCGGGTCAAAAATGTTATTAATTGATTTGCATTTTAATGAGTCAAATAAGTATTCGACCCCTCTGCAAAACATGACTTAGTGCTTGGTGTCAAAACCCTTGTTGGCAATTACAGAGGTCAGACGTTTCTTGTAGTTGGCCACCAGGTTTGCACACATCTCAGGAGATATTTTGTCCCACTCCTCTTTGCAAATCTTGTCTAAGTCATTAAGGTTTCGAGGCTGACGTTTGGCAACTCGAACCTTCAGCTTCCTCCACAGATTTACTATGGGATTAAGGTCTGGAGACTGGCTAGGCCACTCCAGGACCTTAATGTGCTCGTTCTTGAGCCACTCCTTTGTTGCCTTGGTCATGTGTTTTGGGTCATTGTCATGCTGGAATACCCATCCAAGATCCATTTTCAATGCCCTGGCTGAGGGAAGGAGGTTCTCACCCAAGATTTGACGGTACATGACCCCGTCCATCGTCCCTTTGATGCGGTGAAGTTGTCCTGTCCCCTTAGCAGAAAAACATCCCCAAAGCATAATGTTTCCACCTCCATGTTTGACGGTGGGGATGGTGTTCTTGTGGTCATAGGCAGCATTCCTCCTCCTCCAAACACAGCGAGTTGAGTTGATGCCAAAGAGCTTGATTTTGGTCTCATCTGACCACAACACTTTCACCCAGTTCTCCTCTGAATCATTCAGATGTTCATTGGCAAACTTCAGACGGGCCTGTACATGTGCTTTCTTAAACAGGGGGACCTTATGGGCGCTGTAGGTTTTCAGTCCTTCACAGCGTAATGTGTTACCAATTGTTTTCTTGGTGACTATGGTCTCAGCTGCCTTGAGATCATTGACAAGATCCTCCTGTGTAGTTCTGGGCTGAATCCTCACCGTTCTCATGATCTTTGCAACTCCAAGAGGTGAGATCTTGCATGGAGCCCCAGACCGAGGGAAATTGACTGTTCTTTTGTGTTTCTTCCATTTGTGAATAATCGCACCATCTGTTGTCACCTTCTCACCAAGCTGCTTGGCGATGGTCTTGTAGCTCATTCCTTCCTTGTGTAGGTCTACAATCTTGTCCCTGACATCCTTATACAGCTCTTTGGTCTTGGCCATGATGGAGAGTTTGGAATCTGATTGATTGCTTCTGTGGACAGATGTCTTTTATACAGGTAACAAGCTGAGATTAGGAGCACTCCCTTTAAGAGTGTGCTCCTAATCTCAGCTTGTTACCTGTATAAAAGACATTAAAATGCAAATCATATTTATAACATCTTTGACATGCGTTTTTATGGATTTTTTAGTTGTTATTCTCTCTCTCACTGTTCAAATAAACCTACCATTAAAATTATAGACTGACCATTACTTTGTCAGTGGGCAAACATACAAAATCAGCAGGGGATCAAATAATTTTTTCCCTCACTGTATATTCTAGATTCATTACACTTAAAGTGAAACGTTTCAAGCCTTTTTTGTTTCAATCTTGATGATTATGGCTTACAGCTCATGGAAATCAAGAATCCAGTATCTCAAAATATTACAATAAAAAATTTACAATGCAGAAATGTCAACCCATAAGTCTTTGGTCCTACATGACTTCCCCCTGGTATAGCTTCTGCCATCTTTCAAAATGTATTTTTTTTTGCTGCTTCTTGTATTGACCCAACTAATCAAGAATGAAAACAATTTTATTATTGATGTTATTGATTTTTATCAATTAGTTGTTACAGCCCTAGAAAGAAGGTCGCAGATGAATGGGATTCTACCCTTTATGAACTGATATAACTGAAACCAGATATAAATTATCTAGATAAACACTGCTCTCTCTTGGAGAGATGTGTGTAACCTTTTGTAATCCTGGAAATGAGGACTACACCTGTATTACTAGTAATTAGACATTACCGGAACCTCACCTTGAAAACACAGGGTAATACACTCAGCACACATATTACCAGTCACTAGACGCCGTTATTACAGCAAAACACACACTAGACATACTAGACAAGCAGAAGGGAATTATGGGCCTGATCTTGGTAGCAAACAATAATGATAGTGTCTCAGTGACACTGTGGTAGCACCATACACTAGCTTTAGAGTATTTGTTATCTTGGGAACTTCAACACCAGTTGAAGGATAATTTAGGACTCAAACCAACGTTGCAACGTTGTTAAGCAGTGAACTCGCATACTAGTCATGGGTGCTGTATGAAAACATTCACTACTACCCAGATCTGATTGAATACTGGCTTTAATTCATATTTATTTTTTATTTTTTAGCTTTCAAATGGTGTTGATTACTTTCACAGCACTGCATCTTCACTCCATCTACTTCCTCAATCTCACTCTTCCTGTCTGCAATGTGAGTTTTGTAGTCAACAGTCTGTTACTACCCAGTGGCCCGTCTAGGGTACGACTCGGGAGTCGCAACAGAAAACACACCAATGTTCAACTTTGCCACTGGATGGACACAGGGACCAAGTAAGGAAGACTGCAAAAAGGGTCCTTTTTATTTTAATTAAAGCAAATGTTCTTTTAAAACGTTCAGTCCAGCAAAGGTTTACCCCAACCTGCACTCAAGTCTAGAAGGAATGCTGGCGGTGCCAAAGGAAAGAAACAGAAATGTCCTGCCTAAACAATAAGGGAGCTAAGTTACCAAAATTATAGATTGGATTAGATTCAACTTTATTGTCATTGAACAAGTAGAAGTACAAGTACAGTACAACAAAATGCAGTTAGCATCAAACCAAAATTATAGAGGGAGGCACTCACGCCTAACCTAGTGTGTTTACACTAGGTTACAATGAAAACGGCAGTGGGATGGACAATGAAACGGCAGTGGGATGGACCGATCCAGAGGAACCTAATGTGGGATAGATAGGAGAGCAGACCACACAACACAAAAGACAACACAAGTACGCACTCTAATGTGTGGGGACGTAACAACCCCACCCATAAAAAATAAAAAAACCTCTCAGGTTTGTTACACTGTAATATCACCCAAAAACACAGACAGAAACAACCAGAAAAAGATATCACACCTAGACCCAAACTTACACACGAGATAAGGCATCAGCTAACATGTTCTCAGAACCCTTCCCATGCCAGTTGTGAACTGTTCAGAACTCTAAGTTGTAGTTCTGAACAGTTCACAATTTGATAAACTGTGCTCCAGTTTCACTGCAGCAATGCCCACTTGTGCATCAGGATATCATTGTCAATAAAATATGCTACTTCTCACCTTCAGCTTGTTCAGCTTTGCCTACAGCAGAGGTGAAACATTTCTCCAGGCTGGGATGGGCCTTCTGAGAAGCAATCAGCTGCTCCCTAGTTACTGGTAACTGTGCAGCAACAGCACTAAAATCAGACCTACTTCCTGTCATATCTTCCTGACACAAAGGAGATTTGACTGAGCGCAGGGGCTATCTTCATTAAATAAAAGTGCAAGAACGGACAAATCAACCATTTTTCCACAGTTTCTGTGACTGGGCACACATGACCATACATGCAAGGAAATAATCAGACAAAATAAAAGACTTGGCAGCTCCAGAATCTCTTCAAATCTTTACTGGCAGCTGTTTTTTTAACTGGAATCACAGTTCATCTGGGGGTGACAAATCATTTGTATAAGGCATAGTCTTAAGCAATCCGCCTGGCTTGGGTCCGACAGACATGGGCTACTGCTCTTTTCCTTTCAACACATCACATTCTGCAATAAGATGTCCTAGCTTATGGCAATAGAAACACACGCTGTTCATTTGAGCATCTTCTATAAACAGTGCGGCTGGTTGGCGAAGCAGGCCCAGACGCATTCCGAGCAGGTTTACTGTCAACGCTAGGGACAATGAAAATATTTTTGTAATAGACAACAAACTCATCTGCCAATACTGCAGCTTGCGATAATACAAATACTTTTTGTTTGTTTAAAAGTAAATCAAGAGTTCATCAAGCAGACTATTTTTAAACTCCTCCAACAGGAGCAACTCTCGCAGAGTATCAAGATCAGTAGTTTTACTGACAGAGCACCATCTGTTAAACATAGTAGACTTTTCTCAAGCGAACTCAACTTAAAGTAGACACATGGAGGGAAAGCGGGATGCTGCTGCCAATAAAATGTTTTGTTTATCACTTCTTGTCAGATGTGTTTATAGAGCTAAAGGGCATTGGAGGTATTTCTCAGGCGTATTCAGAGTGCAGTGAGAGTAAATATCAGATTCTGTGAAACCCGTTCTAAACATCTTGTGCTGTGTGATGTGTGTTCTGTGTACAATATCTCACAAAAGTGAGTACACCTCTCACATTTTTGTAAGTATTTGAGTATATATTTTCATGTGACTACACTGAAGAAATGACACTTTGCTACAATGTAAAGTAGTGAGTGTACAGCTTGTATAACAGTGTAAATTTGCTGTCCCCTCAAAATAACTCAACACACAGCCATTAATGTGTAAACCGCTGGCAACAAAAGTGAGTACACCCCTAAGTGAAAATGTCCAAAATGGGGCCCAAAATGTCAATATTTTGTGCGGCCACCATCATTTTCCAGCACTGCCTTAACCCTCTTGGGCATGGAGTTCACCAGAGCTTCACAGGTTGCCACTGGAGTCCTCTTCCACTCCTCCATGATGACATCACGGAGCTGGTGGATGTTAGAGACCTTGCGCTCCTCCACCTTACGTTTGAGGATGCCCCACAGATGCTCAATAGGGTTTAGATCTGGAGCCACTCATGCAGCCCCAGACCATGACACTCCCACCACCATGCTTGACTGTAGGCAAGACAAGAGAGTCCAGAAGCTGGTATCAATGTGGATTGATAGACCTTTTTCCCATGTGCCAACTGGGAGGTATATTGATAAGTCATGTTTTTGTAAGAGTTGATTATTTTGATAAGGGTTTCTTAGAGAGGGTTAATCTCTGAATGTTTTCCATTAATGGTGGTGGTTGTACATTATTATGAATTATATTAGTTTTAGATTTGATAGCATTTTTTGATTGGAGATATTGGAAATATTGTTCTCTACCGATACCAAATTTCTGTTCCAAATCCTTGAAAATAAGACTGTCGTTATTTGCAAATACACTGCTCAAAAAATGAAGGGAACACGTAGTTATCACAGTATAACATCAAGTCATTTAAACTTCAGAGATATCAATCTGTCCAGTTAGGAATTATGCAGTACGAGATTGTGAATCAATGTCATCTGTTTTGGTGCAAATGAAAGTGACAACAGGTGCACTGAAGAGGCAACAGCAAGACAACCCCCCAAAAAGGGAATGGTATTGAAGATGATGGCCATAGATATTATTGC
Source organism: Esox masquinongy (assembly GCA_016801175.1). Lineage (NCBI taxonomy): Eukaryota > Metazoa > Chordata > Actinopteri > Esociformes > Esocidae > Esox > Esox masquinongy. The sequence goes on along the minus strand of JACXGI010003238.1, from coordinate 24,356 downwards.
TCTCTCCTTATCCTTCCTGACTGATTCTTCTCTAGTTTGTATTTTGCTGGTGTCCTTGTCACTACTGGTAGTATGAGGTCGGTACCTTCAGTCCATTCAGGTTGCACAGGTAGTCCAGCCCCTCCAGGATGGCACATCCATATGTGCCATCGCAAGAAGGTTTGCTATGTCTCCCAGTACAGCCCCAAGTGCATGGAGGAGATACCAGGAGACGGGCCGTTACATGAAGAAGGCTGACCACAGTAACACATCCGGCTCTAACAAGGCCTCCAGGACCACAACCCTTAGCTCCGCCTTGACGGCTTGCTAAGATACTGCAATACTAAAATGCTCCGCTGTGGCCAATAAATCTACATTGCAGCACTTATCCAACCTCTCGATTGATGGACCATCTATAAACGATTGAAACAATGAAGAAGCCATTACACAAATGACCTACTAAAACTACGGACTAGGTACTACAAACTGTTATCACAAGCCTACACAGCAATATACAAACTGAGCACTACACAAACACAAGCGACCCACCCAAAGGCATGTACCAAACAAAGGTGTGCTGCAGATCTAAAATCCTGGACGATTTCATGTTATAACCCAGTGTCACGTCTAGGGTATGATGCGGGAGTCACAACAAAAACACACCAATGTTCAACTCAGCCATGGGCACAGGGTCCAAGTAAAGAAGATAGGAAAAAGGGTGCTTTTTATTTCAACTAAAAGCAAATGTTCTCATAAAACGTTTAGTCCAGCAAAGGTTTACCCCGACCAGCACTCAAGGGAAGAAGGAACGCAGCAGGTGCCAAAAGAAAGAAATAAACAAAATGTCCTACTTAATCAAAATCACAGAGGGTGGCACTTGCCCCTAACCTAGTGTGTTTAACAGACAATGAAATGGTGGTGGGATGGACCAATCCAGGGGAACCTGATGTGGGAAAGATAGGAGAGTAGAGCACGCAACACAAACGACAACACAAGTACACACACACAAATGTGGGGACGTAACACAGCCTCAGTGTATCTTCTACCAATTTCACATGTTGGTAGCTAAAGTAATTTACTATACAAAATCCAGAAAAATGTCACAACATGAAATGTTGTCATACATTAGTATCACTTAATTACATATATCATAGGAACTTTTGGTTTTGGGTGAATTACTTCTTTAAGTAAATAGATATATTAGGGTGATATTATTGGATCAAATCCATTTAAACTGTGTACAGTGTCCTCCATAAGTATTTCGACAGTAGATATTGCTAACTTACATCAGATTACAATATGATTAAAAGGTGAATATGAGACAGAAGTACAGAAGGTCAGCTTTTATTTCTGTATGTTTCAACACATACACTGATGAGCCAAAACAATGACCACTCACAGGTGAAGCGAATAATGGGTGCTATCCCGTGTGGCCCAAACCAACAGGTCTACTGTGGCACAAGTCACAGAAAATGTTAATGATGGTTAAGGGAGGAATGTGTCACAAAACACAGTGAATCGCACCCTGCTGCATATGGGGCTGCATAGCTGCGGACTGGTCGGAGTGCCCATGATGACCCCTGTCCACAGTCTAAAGCACCTACAATGGGCACGCGAGTCTTGGAATTGGACCTTGGAGCTGTGGAAGAAGAGGGAACTGAAGTTGTCTGGTCCAATGATTCACTTTTCCTTTTACATCACATGGACATGTGTGCCATTTACCTGGGGACCTCCAGATTATTCTTAGTTAGTACCGATCAAAAACACCTACATTTTTCCATTTTTTATTGAAATTCACTCAGTTTTATGTCTTAATGTACTCTGAAATTAAAGTATAGAACAAATAAACAATTGGAGACAAAAAATAAATCATTAAATTGTTTTGTTTAGCAAAATGTAATCGAATTGTTTGACCCACTTTTTGCTAACACAACAGCCAAACAGACTTGTGGCATTCTTTCCACAACCCTGTTTCCAAAAGTTGTGACGCTGTCTAAAATGGAAATAAAAGCAGAATGTAATGATGTGCAAATCATTTAAACCGTGTTTTTAATAGAATATAGTACAAAGACAACAGATTAAATGTTGAAACTGAGAAATGTTATTGTTTTTTGAAAAATAAATGCCCACTTTGAATTTGATGCCAGCAACACATTTAAAAAAAGCTGGGACAGGAGCAACAGAAGAATGGAAAAGTTATGTAATGCAAAAAAAACCTGGTGGAACATCTCACAACTAATTAAGTTAATAGGCAACAGGTCAGTAACATGACTGGGCATAAAAAGAGCATGCCAGAGAGGATGAGTCTCTCAGACGTGAAGATGGGGAGGGGTTCACCACTCTGTGGAGACGTTTCTCAACATTAAAAGAGTTTGTGGATCTCATCATGTATGGTACACTATATAAGATTCCGAGAATCCGGAGAAATCCAAAATTGGATGGCCATGATCTTTGGGCCCACAGGCAGCACTGCATTAAAAACAGACATGATTCTGTAGTAGACATCACTGCATGGGCTCAGGAACACTTCAGAAAACCAATGTCTGTGAACACAGTACGTCGCTGCATCCACAAATGCAAGTTAAAACTCCACCATGCACAAAAGAAACCATACATAAACAACATCCAGAAACGCCAATGCCTTCTCTGGGCTCAAGCTCATGTTAGATGGACTGAGGCGAAGTGGAAAGCTATCCTGTGGTCTGACAAATCAAAATTTGAAATTATTTTTGGGAATCATGGATGCCACGTCCTCTGGGCTAAAGAGAGGGACCATCCGGCTTCCTATCAGCACACAGTTCAAAAGCCTGCATCCGTGATGGTATGGGGGTACATTAGTGCACATGGCATGGGTGACTTGCACATCTGTGAAGGCACCATTAATGCTGAGCAATATGGAGCAACATATGCTGCCATCCAGACCACCTCTTTTACAGGGAAGGCCTTGCTTATTTCAGCAAGACAATGCCAAATCACATTCTGTATGTATTATAATAACATGGCTCAGCAATAATAGTCTGGGTGCTAAACTGGCCTGCCTGCAGTCCAGACATGTCACCCAATGAAAACATCTGGAGCATTATGAAACGACAAATACAACAAAGGAGACCCTGAAGTGTTGAAGAGCTGAAATCCTATATCAAGCAAGAATGGGAAAACATTTAATTTTCAAAACTACAGCAATTGGTCTCTTCAGTTCCCAGACAACATAGCAAATGCTGAAACTGAGAAATGTTATTGTTTTTGGAAATGTACATGCCCATTTTGAATTCGATGCCAGCAACACGGTTCAAAAACGTTAGGAAAGGCGCATGTTTACCACAGTGTTGCATCACCTCTTCTTTTAACAACTGGTCTCCTCAGTTCTGGGAACTGAGGAGACCAATTGCTGTTGTTTTGAAAGTGAAATGCTCCAGCGATGCGGGACCCACGCGACCGACAAACCCGGTCACCTTACCCCCAAAAAATTGTTTAAGTGGAGCTATCCATCAGTCACTTCCGAGTCCTTCGTTCACCTTAGTATTGGTCGGTCTTTCTGTAACGCTGAACGAAGAAGCAGGACACGTGCTGGGAGGACGGAGGACATTTAATAAAAGAACTAAAACCAAACATAACATGAACTAGATCACAAAGACAAAACAGACCAACGTTACACAGGAGTGAAACCCAAACAAAGGCCGACAAGATTAAAAATAGGGACAGTGATCAGGAACACAGATGAGACCAATAATGAAAAACAGGTGTCCGTGATCCAAATGAGGAAGAGAGGGCGTTGGATCTCACTGGCATGGCTAACCTGCCGCGCCAGGACGTGACAGTATCAGAAGGAAAAGCATCCCAAATGTGTCTAGAACTAGACTGTAATAACTTGTACACCCACATGGCAATCCACCAGGTGTTAGGAATCGTTTATTTAGCTATTAACTATCTGTTCAATAGGTAAACCAGAGAAAGCTTTCAGTTACTATGGATTAACACAAACACACACACACACACACACACACACACACACACACACACAATACTCGCACACAAAAAACACAAAACATTCAGCCATCCTCATAAATTAACATCATAATGGTCCAAGTTGACACAATGGTAAAAACATACAGTACAATTGTAATAAGAAATAAAGTTAAAATTCCTTACGTTCTTTTCAATAGGGAATAATAAAAGAGAGTCCACAAAGCATACAATGGGAATGTAAACCCAGCCACACAGAGGTACAGATGGGTTGTATTAACTACAGTTTACTTTCATTTCCAGCTTTTTTGCCATTACTTAATGTTGAGGTGTGGGTGTACGTTTAGCGGATGGGTTTTTTCAGGGCCTCATCCACCTCCTCTTCAGGCAGTAGGGCATGCCACTGGGCCACAGGGCGTCTTGGATTGGCCAGCATGTCTGACCAATGGCGGAGGCCCACCCCTGAGGCACCATAGCCGATCCAAACCTTCCCGATGGCGTCATTGCTGCCCAGTTTGTCGTAATCGTACACAGTGACCAACACTTGGACTTTCTGCAAGGGGTAAGAGAAAAGTTGAAGAGAGTGAAATTTAAGTAGGACAAAATCTAAATACCGCAGTGTTTTTGAAAATGCATCAAGAAATGGTGGGAGAGTGTAATATTCTAGAGAAACTGCAGAAGATACCTTAAACATGGCCTAAACAAAAGACAAGGCTTTTATCACAACCATCAAGAGAGAGATGTTAATCTTAAGAAAGTTTGGCTGGCGTGCCCTCCATTAACTTGCTCCAGCCTACCTCTTGGATCCTATTCCCCAATACCAACCCTCTCGGTCACTCCAATCTACTACAGCTGGTCACCTCATCATCCCCAGGTCCAAGCTGTGGAGCGTTGGAAACAGGGCTTTCTCTAGGACTGCTCCAAGAACAGCTCCTTTGGAATGCACTTCCACTATCAGTCCGTGACTCTGAATCTGTTACCATCGTCATGCACCGCCTCAAGCCTCATCTGTTCAAACAAGCCTTCCCATAGCCCCTGCCCCTTCCCTCCCCATAGCCCCTGCCCTTTCCCTACCCCTAGTCCCTGCCCTTTCCCTACCCCTATCCCCTGCCCAAAGATGCTTTACAATGACTTTTAAAGTTTGGCGTGTTTATGTATTTTATTACGACTTTTAGAGTTTGGCATGTGTATGTGTTTACATACTTGTACCGTGAGTTTGGCATGTGTATGTGTTTACATACATATACATACTTGTATCTGACCGAAAGGTATCTCAAAGCTGAAGCTTTCGTTGAAGTAGGGGTTCAGAGTGTTCTGTTTAACTGTCGTCTTCTTCTTTTTCAGCCGCTTGCCTTGGTACTGTAACACCACTTTGACAAAGGGGTCTGGTAGAAGATAAATGGGGGAGATGTTTGTTACAGAAAGAGGTCAAACATTGAAGAATGAATGCATTTGCATCTGCATCTTTGTTGGGGTTTCCAGTGCTTTAAGTTTAATGGCAGACAAAATGTAGGTGAACAGATTTTACTAATAGGAAAGCACGGCTGGGATTTGACAGTGTGATGTCAAAGCATGTCAAGGATTGTCTAGGATAATGTAAGGACTAAAGGTTCACCTGACAAGCCTCCACAGTCCATTGCCTTCAGGTGCTTGGCCTCCATGATGTTGATGGTCAATTTACCGGCTGTGGGGACGTAGCGCAAAGAGATACAAATATCCCCTAGCTTCTCTTGCTGTGACCGGAAACAAACACACACGCACAAAGACAGATTATTGATTTATCCATTCAAATACAGTTTTGTTTGATTAAGCAGAAACACAGACAAGCAACCAGCTAGAAAGCAGACACACACTAAGAAATGACTTTGGTTGTCAAGGTTATTTACATGATATTACACTATGTCATCTATTTATTAACCTGTCAAAGCTTTCAATACAGTTTGCCAGAGGCGTCGCTAGGATCACAAAACATTTGGGGCATAGCCCACCCCCCATCCCACCCGGGACAGAAAGTACAGGGTTTTGAATGTACACGCGGAAAATTTCAATGTACATGCTAGCAGCCTACACGTCTACATGGTCATAATGCGCGATCGGAATTATAGATGAATAGATCAGGGGCTATTTTTATTATTTTTGGTCAATTTGAGATCCGGGGCTATTCATAAAAGATCCGGGGCCATAGCCCCGGACGCCCAGGCCTAACGACGCAACTGCAGTTTACCATTTAATTTTGCTGGAAATCTAACAATACTAGGTTTGGCCACAAACATTTGCTTATGGATTCAGAATAACCTCAGTATTAGATCAGTGTCAGTATTGAAACTTCTGGATGCAGTCAATCATGCAGCATTGCATTTTATTACTTGTGCAAACCTTTGCATGCATCATAATCTTTTATGTACTTCAGTTGGCTTGGACTGGTTACTGTTTGTATTTTAGGCTGTACAGCAGAAACTTCCATATCATTTTCCCTCAATATAGTAGATGTTCTTGTGCCTACTGTAAAACGCAATTTTAATATTTGATAAAACTACTCCCATCCTTGAACCTGAGTCCTCACTGTACACATCATTAAAATGTTTCTTAGAGTTATGATGTTTATCTGCTATCTTTGTTTTCCAAACACTGTCAGTCATTATACTCAGGTTTTGGCATCCTATAGTGGATTATTGTACAAGTTTTGGGTATTGGTGCTTTTGAAGAAACATATTCCAAATGTTCTTGTTATGAGTAAAAGTATAAACAGATTGGTAAAAATTGGAGCAAAAATATCTGCTTAATTGTTGAGGAACATGGTTACAAGATGCTGAGGAATCCCTGGTGAATAGCTAAATAACCAAACTAGGTGTTTTTTATATTTCCATTTTCTTTCATTTTCATAAAGTTTAATATTAACTTCAAACTAATACATTTCACCTCTATATTTGACAAGGAACAGGTATTCCCTTATTTTTTTGACCTATAATAGTATGTCTAAGGTTTGTACTTTTTCATCTAGGACAGATTTGTTTAAGACTACTGAAAAAATGCTCTGGGTGACAGGTTGAGAACCTACAAACGGTTCTTCACAGATCCTAAAATGATGACTTACGGGCTTGCTCTAATGAACCTTATTTGGTTTCAGCTTGCATTTTTATTTTTGTCAGTGCAGCCTGACAGCCTTCCAGATGAACAGGCTTACAGACATGATGACCAGGTAGAATCTAAGCACTCTGACTCCGACCTGGACTAGGTTTAAAAAGACTCTGGACTCAGCCCACATGCATTTATTAATTATTACAATTTGTACTCTTAATATGTTCACCTGGCACAGCCAGAAGAGGACTGATCACCCCTCTGAGCCTGGTTCCTCTCTAGTTTTCTTCCTAAATTTCGGCCTTCTTAGGGAGTTTTTCCTAGCCATTGAAATTCAACACTACTGTTGTTTGCTCCTTGGGGTTTAAGGCCGGGTGTTTTGTAAAAGCACTTTGTGACAACTGCTGATGTAAAAAGGGCTTTATAAATACATTTGATTGATTGAATTTGATTGATTGACAACTCAACCAGACTGTATTCATTCTCACCTCCTCTTTCTCTCCTCCAATCAGATCCCTCCATTCATGGAGCGGCTGAGCCAGGTCCACACTGTTCATTGGGATGGAGATCTGTCCAATCACATCGTGTTTACCAAAACGATCAAAGTCAAAGACCTGAAGTACCAGAGTCTGACCGCCCAGCTCCTGATATGGAATCTGTAAAGGGACAAGCAGGTAAGGGAGGAGGCAATCAGGAACGAGTGTTCAATAGCATAACCAAAACCTCTGTGCTGAATTACATGGAATCAACAACAAAAGCGAAGACCGAGACACAGAGAGAGGGAGAAAGTCAGAGAAATAGAGGAGAAAGAGGAGATGAAAAGAAACTGGGACACCTTCACTGAGTCTTATTATATGATAGATAAAACACACATTTTTGGTTGTTATAGAGCATTCACATGGCACACACCATTCCCACATCATGTGGGTAAACCATCATAAAAGGACGTCCACCAAAGCCGCAAGCCTTGCCCGAAAATATAATAGAAAAACACCATAGAGCGGCTGTGTTGACTGTCATTCTAGATAAATATAATAGAAAAACACCATAGAGCGGCTGAGTTGACTGTCATTCTAGATAAATATAATAGAAAAACACCATAGAGCGGCTGAGTTGACTGTCATTCTAGCCACACTCCAGTAGTTACTGATTGAGGGTCAGCACCGTCAGTAGACATCCTGTTGTTGATGCCGTTTGATTAGCATGTGCATCCTGCCTTGGGTCTGGGTCAGCGCAAGTATCATGTGAATGCCCGGTTCGACTGTGTCAAAACCCTTCTTTTACATGCTTTTATACTATGTTTAACGCAATGTTCTCCAGCACAACACACTGACTTTGAAGATGAAAGTCTCGTTGAAGACAGGGCAAAGGTTCTTGCGTTGGACTTTGGTTTCAAATTTCTTCTTCTTGTCTGGCAGCATGTAGACCTTAACGTAGGGGTCAGAGGTGCCGCCCATATCCATGGCTGGCAGGTTCTCAGCCTGGAGGATACCCACAATCAGCTGGAAGAGAGAGCAAATAGAGGGCAAAGGTCAGAGGGTCGACATGGCCTTCAAACACATATTTCTTTTCAAAACATTTTTTACAATGTCTGTAAGAACTAACAGCATTGATCATTTACACAGATTTAGATCAGCTTTATTCAATCCATACATTGCTATTTACATTGCAGCTATATTTAAGGGAATACTTCGGGGTTCACACTAGTGTTAAATGTTGCAGAGACACACTATTATGCATATAAAATTGCATCCTGGTAGCTAAGCATTGCATTAGTTATATATGAGCAGCATTTCCAGAATCTTTTAAGTGAAGTGCTGTACAATATACAAGCAAGCAAGTTCATTTATATTGCACAATTCATATATAGAAGCAATTCAATGTGCTTTACAAAGAAAAATAAAAAATACAATAGAATAGAAACATCAATAATAGAAAACATCCAGTCATATATCAAAAGAGCAAACATTGACATGCAGGGTCAAAAATACATACACATACAGACCTGGTTTTCGGTGAAATTGTAGTCCAGGGTGAACTCCAGCTTTCCAAAATTTTCCTTCTCTTCCTCCTCTCCTTCCTTAGCCTCTCCCTCCTGAAAACCACATCAAAGACTCATTACAGGCCACAGAATGATTCCCTCAGTTCACACATTTGTGCTAAAGACTCCACTTCTGGAAATTACTTCAGGTCAGTTCCAACAGTTTAGATACCTAAACCCATTACATCATTCACCACCTCGCCCCCCCACCCTACCTCCCCCAGTCTTCTCTCACCTTGCCCTCCTCTCCTTCGCCCTCTCCCTCCTTCTTTCTCCTGCCTCGACCTCCTTTCCTCTCGCGTACTTTCTTGGGCTTCTTGCCTTTGTTTATGCACTTTTTCCAGATACAGAAGCCCAGACAGGCCACCAGAGCCAACACCACCACCACTATGGCTCCTATTGCCCACATGGGCACTGGGAAACAGATAGAGGCCTTATGTAGCCTTACAACATGCACAGTACAATATGGATTGCCCTTATGTAATCTTATGACATCTAAAATTCACCATGCATAGGCCTTTCGTAGCCTAGTGACATAAACCACAACATGCATAGGCTTTCTGAAATGTTATATTACCTATAATGTTATACCATGGTAACATCTGAAATTCAATTGTTAGGAAGGATGGAGTGGGAGAAGCATTGGTAAAAAGAAATATGAACTTACTTTTAAGTTTGTGGTCTGTGATGAGTGGAGGAAAAGCAGGAGATTAAGAAAGGATGAGAGGACATTATGAGAAACTAAATGAAATTACAGACAGTTTGAATGATAATATTGGTGACGGTTTCAAACCGAGCGGTTTGAATCCTGAATACTGATTGGATGATAGCTGTGGTATATGTATGCAATAAAGCACGAGGGGGTGTGGTACATGTGTGGTATATTGGCCATATAACCTCCTGTGGCCTTATTGCTTTAGTGTACCATGAGTACAACATCACATTACTTTTACTGTTTAATTGCATTGGTAACAGGTTTATTATAGCAGTAAGGAATCTTAGGAGAGCGTGCTATATTGCCTTCTGCCCAGTAATCCATAACCTACTTTTTTGTAGTGTTTTTTTTTACTTGCAGTGAAATTTTAGTGTCATTTGTGTTCAATGTGTATTCGCTGCTCACTTGGCAAGTGGGTGAGTTCGTTGAAGAACTTGCTCTTCATGTTTTTGAACTGGTGTTCAGAGTGGTGCGTAGATGGAGGGGCGGGACCCGGCGGAGGCTCTTCTCTTTCCTCAGCAGCCCGACGGGCCCGCGTCTGCACACTGGCCAATCGCATCGCAGCTTAGCTAAACGGCGGTGGGGTCAAAAGAGCAATCACTTTAGAACCCTGGAATAGTGTAAGATTTCCAATATAGCAGCCATTTTTCCCGGATCCTATTAAATACAGGCTGAGGTGAGACATGTTAGGGTTAAGGTTCAGCAACCTGTCCTTTACCTTTAAACGTACCCTAACTCCAAACACAGTTGCAACTGATAGTTAGGGTGTGGAGTTATAGTAGACATTTAAATATCAGTCAGGTTGCCAAAATAGAGAAGAGCTTTGACTTGACTGAGCTTGGTTAGGGTTGTAGGGTTTGAGCATAACTGAGGGGCATTTCCCCATTACTGCTTCGTAGGGAATCCCCATGGCTTGGTAGTGTAAGTGAGGTTCAACTGGAAGAAAGCGAAGTAAGCGGAGGAGCGGGCTGACAGCGTTAAAGTTGACAGAGCGGCTGAGACTACATCGGTTGTCAAACATTTACACAACTGTATCTGTGGTGCTATTGCTCCGTATTGTCCAATGCATCTGCTTCATGTTTTTGTGTTACTCGCGGTTTGATTGACCTGATGTAGTCTACAGCTCAATATATCACGATCATATGATCACTCCATGGAAAAGGCCAAGCTCCTCCAAAAACACACTGTTGCAAAAATGCGATCTCACCTTGTCTAAAAGTGAACTCCCCCTGTATAAGACAAATCACCACCAATCCCAATCAGAATGATATTCAGGTGTGCAAAAGGTCATTTGGAAAGGGGGGTGCACTGCTCTCACTGTTTCAATAGGCTATATTCAGATGTCACTCTTAGGTCTTCTGAACCAATGATTTGTTTGCATGTGTGACTATTCAGCTAGAAAGAGTGCACCTTTAAACATTCAATTAAACTGGTACAGTATTTCACGTTTCTTTAGATACACCTATCCATTTATTGTCTTTCTTGAGTGAAAAAAAGAATCTAATGGCTCATGGTTTCTTCATTGTTCCAGACAGATGCAAGTAGTTTCAAAGTTGTGCAGTCTACTATTTTAAGTCTAGACACTGACTTCCTAAAGTCATTGCTGGCACTGGCCTGACCTTGCTATGAACCTGGGACTGTAGACTCATAGACTCAGTGGATTACTGTCTCTCTCCACTCTCTCTCCTCTCTCTCTAGTTGTCCCTTCATTAAAGCAAATCCTGAGGGATAAGGCTTTTAAACTGCTTACAATCTTTCTCCTTTCATCTCTCTCCCCCTTTGAATTGTTTAGTATCCTTTCTCAGAAGTTATATAGTCATTACCACATGTACTATCTAGCCATTACCACATATACTTCCCCTGCTGGGGAGTGAGCCCATATCAATGACCCATCAGTCACTGTCTCCCTGAATTGTTTTGTCTGGTTTTTCTTCTCACGCTACAAAACGTTCCATTCTTTCTCCTTCTCTTTATAACCCTCAACATTATTGTATACTCTCACTCTTCACCCTGGTTCATAGCATGATGATATGTCAAGGTACAATGAAACTATTACCTCTGCCCACTGGGTTCATCACTAATATCCCAGAGTCCATGGCAGGCTGGTTGTTGACCCACACACACGTCATAGACCTGCTCTGTTACATATGCATACTTCCTGTTATTATGACACACACACACTCGGCCCCTCCTATATTTGCTGTCCTCTGCTCACTGCACAGACGTAACAAGATTAATTGCCAAAGGTAATCCCCAAATCCCAGAGCTTAACCAAATTAGGGACAGTTCAGTTTGCTCTCTACTCCCGTTCCTCTCCATCCTAAACCACTCATACTACTAACATCCTATAACATCACCTGCTGTCACAAAGTTAGGTACCGCCTAGTTATCAGATAAACCAGTCATATTTTCAGAACAATGTCTGATTGGTGTCTTGTCACATTAGCCCGTTTGATTCCAGCAGATAGGTTGAATGTCCCGAGGAGGTGTAAAGATTTTTTCTGACCTTGGATGTATGTGTATGTTAATGGAGGGGTGACAGGTTTCTGCCTAATAGGCTTGTGGCTTCCCCAGTTAAGGTCAGATACACACATGCCCACACACTTCCACCCACACACACAGTGTGGTTTGAAATCGAGGTAGCATATGGTCAGCCACCACTTGTCATTCACTGTGGTACACTAAACTTAAGCTGATGGTTGCAAAATACAGGGAGTCGGGGCTGCACTGTAGAGCAACATAGTGGCTTCTAGTGGCCAGAAGGCAGTTTTACTGGACTTCCAGCCATTCAGTGTAGTCAAATGGGTGGGATTTCCAAATTGATTTTGCTTCATCAGCTGATCCCTCATAATTACAAGGCTGGAGTCATAACATGACTGATGAAACTGTTGGAGTATCAGCCGATCAAGTATCAGCCAATGAGGTTGAAAGTCCCCAATCGCGGAAGCCCGACACACTTGCTTGAAGTGCGCTCCATAGTCACGCGTTTCTGACAAAACTCTGGTGATTTCCAGAGTGTTGTGTGGAAACCAATAAACCCAACCACTTCAGGACAATATAATATAATTCGGCATGAACAGGCATGCCTATTCATAATTTCTTTGTAAAATTAACGTGGTGCCTTATGGGATTCCACTTCGCTCGTCGAGTCTGCGTCGTTGCACAATTGCTGGATGGGGCAACTGGAGGGTCTAATTAGCCTGCACACCCTTGACCATTTTCACTCCCCCAGTTTTGGGATACTCATATTGACTGGTCTGCCATTAGCAGATTGAGCCACCCAAAAATGTAACTGTTACATATTTACATTGAGCATCTCAATATCCATGACAATCCAACCGATGGATCCACTGATAAAAAATTAGGCAGTGAAATTCAGAATCACTCAGTTTCCTCTTTTGCTGCTACATAAATAACCTAACAAGGCACATTTCATACACAGAGGCAATTAAAAGTGCATTACATTATTAGTCCTCAACAGAAATAACAAACATCAGGCATATTAGAAATAAATGTACATTTAGACAACAGTAAATTTCTTTTAGGAAAGTGATTTGGCATTATTCCTAGAGCCTTTCTGTCTTATAGACTGTTTTAACACATGGACTGGGTTGACTGACCAACCACACACAAACATTCCCACATAAACATTCCCATGCAAACATTCTTGTCAGATGAACACTAAAAAAGGGCTGCTACCAGAGTTCTTTTTACTATTCATTAATACTCAGATGGTTTCAATTCACTATGTCAAAGTGCTACAAATATTGTTCTTGCCACTACTATTTCTGTACCCTTATCTTTGTTTAACCTCCTATTTTAATACGAATTTGGTCCTTATTACAATGTATATAGTTATTGGTCTGTTATTTGTGTCCTGTTGTTAGGAAACCAGCAAGTAAGCATTTTGTTAAATTTTCCATACTTTTGTATCCTCTTCAAATAACACTTAAAATTTGAAATAAGTATTTCTTTGTAGCCTATTATAAGCATGCAGATTGACCATAATGCAACAGTTGTTGCTGTTGGCAATACCCCAGGCCCAATCCCAGATTAATTCTTAGAACCTTAATTACAGGTATTATCAATACCTGTCTGCAATTTGAAAGAAATGTATGGGTGTCAGAGATAAAGCAGCCTGGTTCACAGGCTGCTGCCAGCAGGTATATGGGTACTCTGCTATTGTTTGCTAACATCCATTGAACTTCAAAGGAGAGTTGTTTTGGAAATTGGCTAAGTGGGGCCTCAAATCCACAGGCCAAGCACACCACAAAACAAGTACTAACATAGAAACTATGCACAGCTTCTTAGCTAGGATATGTATCAGAGGAGACAAGAAGCCGGCAGTGTGATTTTAAGGACTCAATGTTTTGCAGATGTGATGAACTACATACAATTACATTTTTAGTATGAAGTGGTGGCCCTAGGCTACAATAGTCCATTGACCAGTGAAACAAATTAGAAGTAGACCACCTATCAGACTAGAGTACACATCCTAATAATCACAACAGGTTGGTGTATCCCCTGTCTCTGGTGCTTAAATAACAGATCAAATGAGTTGTAGTTCTACAGCCTAAGCAGATACGGTAAAACAATTTAACGTTTAACACCAAAATAAGCACCACATTCAAAATGTACAGCTCCGGAAAAAATTAAGAGACCACTGCACCTTTTTCATTCCTTTGCAAAAAAAGTCGAAAAGGAAGGTTTTGAGTGAGGAACAGAAGGGTTAAAATTAAGAGACCACTGCAAACTGAATGCTTCTGTTCCTCACTCAAAACTTTCCTTTTCAACTTTTTTGGAAAGGAAAGAAAAAGGTGCAGTGGTCTCTTCATTTTTCCAGAGCTGTATAACACATGGAACACAGCAGGACTGTCCCAACAGTTGAGGTTGTACATTGTATTTGTCACAGTTAAATCTTTTCAGCATGTATAGAAATTCCAGGTACATTTTTTTTTTTCAGAGCTGTATATTGTCTGGTTGTTATGCCCACAGGGCTATTTGTAGAAAGGGAGGTAGCAGCAGACAAATGCACATACATTAATAATACACATTTTCATAGTGAAAGTCAACTAGGATAATCAAAAAAAGAATAGTATTCAAAGTGTCACCAACTTTACCAATGCCCACGGCTAAGCACTTTATGCTTAACGGCTTGGAGGGGTTTTGCTAAACGAAACCAAATGCCAGAAAATAAACAGTTATGTCAGTTTTAATATATCTATTAATCAGAGATGGTATTGTCCCCACATAGGTTAACCCTTGGACATCTTGTGTCATAGGCCTAACCGCTTGGTAGCAGATTTACCGAACAGAGCGCAAGGGTTCAAATGACCTCTAGGTTGTCTAGGAAGACAGACATTTAAATTGCATAGGGAAGAGCATAGCTACATCAAGGCGCACATACACACAAAGAGAACTCACCCGATAGAAATCCCCAAATTAACCCAAACGTCTTCGTTTTGTAAAAAATGAAAGTTCTGGACACCTCCGTGTTGCAGAGAACTATTGTGCTGCACACCGCCCCTCTCCGTCCAGAACCCCCACGGTTAATCTCCGTTAATATCCCTGTGTGCCAACTACTTACCATCCAACTTATCAGCCATTGCTCTCTCTCTCTCTCTCTCTCGCTTGCCCTTGCCCATGTGAAACAACAAACCTGACTTCACCCAAATTAATCTTTATAGCCCCATCTGTTTGGTCAGCTGGTATTTCAAGCCTGAAAACCACTGTCAATTGCTGTGAAGTAAATCAGTGAAAATTACTGCAGTGTAATATAGGCCACAATCAGCTCGAAGTGAGCAGTTTAGAATCTAATTTGCAGATGTTCAAAATATTGTGATGATGTTGCCATTACAGCAGCAGCAACGGCAAAAGGGAGACAGTGATGATCCAGGTCAAACAGCAGCATTCTGACCTAAAGCAGAATGTGAGACTCAGGTAAGACCAAATATTTAAATGACACCAGTGTCAGACAGTGCTTACTGGGCTGTAAGTAACAGGCTTTAATGTTCAAATCCCTCAAACTCAAAGCCAGTTGTAGCATTGTAACCTTTGAATCATTTGTATTATTAGACACTGCCTATTAGTCAATTAAGGATGTGGTATTATGAGAAACTGTAGACATTTCCCACCTCACTGACGTAGCTTTTTGAATTGACACCATTACAAGGTAAATGGCACCCCTCTGTGGTCATCACTGATAATGTCTAAAATTTAACCTTGAGACCATTTGTTGCTGTAGGCCACAGTATTTCTCAACCCTTCTGGGCACCCCCCAGAAGGGTTGCATGCATGTTTTAGGTCACTCCCTGCTCTGTCACACCTGATTCAAGCTCATTATCAAGTCCTCCATGAGCTACATGGGGCAGGGAGAGACCTACAACACAGGGCAGGGGGCATCCAGGAGCAGGGTTGAGAAACACTGCTCTAGAGCTACAACTGGCAGATACAATTTCCAACAACTGACTGATGTTTGGCTACAGGACATCAACTAGCATTCACAGTCACAGACCCAAATCCAGTTGAATACATTTTATTGAATAAGCACAAATGAAATGTTAACTTAGCTGGATTTTGTTAACCAGAAGTCTTCCCACCCAATTCCATTTGTTTTATAAACTAAACATTCCATCTGTTTTGCGCCAATAAATAAACTCCAGTTTAGATGAAAATCCAGCAGAAAGGATCAGAGAAACAGCTGGGTGCTGTGGTCTCTGTGAGGCGGGGATGTAGTTTAGCTTTGGCTCCCCAGGGTATGCTTGTCAAACAGGTACTCTGCCATCTTGTTGTTGGCGGCATCCATCTTGGTGAGGTTGGCGATGTAGTCACCCAGCTTCTTAATGGCCTCCACCTGCTCATTGAGGTAGTGGGTCTCCAGGAAGTCACAGAGCTGAAGAGGGAAAGGTCAGAGGTAGGACAAGAGAGTAACTAAAACGTTTTCCATTTGTGGTCTAGCAAATTGAGGGTTTGAATAACTTATGGTGCCGTAAAGCACCCTAAACAGAGAGCTCGGTCAACAGGTAACATTTTTAACTGTTAAGCTTTTGTAAGTTGTTTTAGTTAACCCATTTTAGTTGCTGATATACTGTATCATTTATATTCTCTATAGGAATTATTTGGAGTCCAAAGGCAACTAGATGGCAAAATCGGCCCAGAGTGTTTGCATTTGCATTTACCTGGATTTTCTATACACGCTGAAAAGATTTAACTGTGACAAATACAATGTACAACCTCAACTGTTGGGACAGTCCTGCTGTGTTCCATGTGTTATACAGCTCCGGAAAAATGAAAAGACCACTGCACCTTTTTCTTTCCTTTCCAAAAAAGTTGAAAAGGAAAGTTTTGAGTGAGGAACAGAAGCATTCAGTTTGCAGTGGTCTCTTAATTTTAACCCTTCTGTTCCTCACTCAAAACCTTCCTTTTCGACAGAAGGAAAGATCAGAGGGGTGGTAGAATGATCTTCCTACAGTAAATTACCATGACATCTTGACACTATGTACAGAAACATTTCACTACTGCACCTTCTATACATTTTGTTCTAAATCTGTTTAAGTGATGAAATGCATAAGTGATTTAAGCCATTGGGTTATTAGGAGGCATGTCACAAGAGCCTGACTCAGAGCTACTACAACCTGATCAGCCTCTGGGACAGCACTACTGTATATCATTGGATTCTGTAATACTTCCCATCACAACATCAGGGACATTACTTACATGGGAGTCGAACTTCTCTGAGGAAATCTTGTGCAGGTCCAGCAGGGCCTGGTTAACTTTCTTCTCTAACTGCAGAGCACACTGCATAGCCTCCAGACCATTGACCCACTCATCTTGCTCTGGTTTCTACACAGGACAGAGGAAAAAAAGCAGTTAAAAACTTCCAACAGTTGTTAGTGTTAAAGGTAACATTTTCTGGGGATACAGAAATGTCCTACATGTGAAAACCCATGGAAACCAAAGAAGCCTTGGCCAACAGCTGAATAGATTTAGAGCATTTTGAAATTAGCTGGATAGTGTTTGGGAGAGACAACTAAGTGCTAACAACATACACTGTCATTGTTTTGAGTTTGTGGCAATTTCCTACACTTGAGTAACACATTTGAGCTGATCTGGAGTCCACAGACTAGTCTAAAGACTATAGTGTAGTGTCTGCCACATACGGTGTTTAAATGCTCTGCCCCAATTCAGCATTACATTGAAAAGTCTTCCACAAGGGCTACGAGTAGACTGAACAATTTGAAAGAGGCATTCATGAATTTCACAACCTGATTAAAATGGTATTAAAATGTTTGCTCAGTCTGAAATGAACTTGAAATCCATGGGCTGTATACAGAATTATGAAATTCCTGTGTTTACCTATAAATCGACTGTACAATCTTACCCTCCATCTGTGGCTTGTATAGTCGCACATCATTGTGTCTGAGCTTCCACAATACGGTCTTAGTGTGAACCATTCCATATTTAGAAGCTAAATCCGGCCAGAAATCTACCCATCAAACTTTCAGTCACCATTAATCGTACAGTGAAATGGATGAGCTAGACAAGTCCAATGTTATTACCGAGAAATATGTAGCACAATGTTTAAAAGGGGGTAAACCTTAACATGAAGCACAAGTGAGTTTTATACATTGCCAATTTTAAATAAAACATACAATTTGATTTTAGGCCACCAACGGTATTCAGTAGTTATAATGTACGCTCCATTAGTTTCTTATACATATTTAAAATACAGTTGAACAGAGATCATCATGACAACCTCAGTAATCATAATCAACACTAAGAATGAATTGGAAAACAAGGTGGTAAAATGTCAACTAAATTCTCATCTGTACTTGGGCTAAAATAAGTTTAGGAACTGCCAAATCACACAGACCATGTTCATCAAAATGTATGCGTTATTAAGGATTGTTTCATAAGGCATGCACTTTTGCCGTTTGCCTAATGGACCGAATTAGACGGGTCGACGTGCTCATGTTGTTTTCTACGCCCAGGTGCTCACCTTGATGTCCTGCAGGAAAATGCGCCCACCTCTCTTGTTCTGGAAGGAGAGCAGTTTGTCAGCGTGCTTACGCTCCTCGTCGCTGTTTTCCTTGAAGAAATGAGCGAAGCCAGGCAGAGCCACGTCGTCACGGGAGAAATAGAAAGCCTGGGTGGACAAGATAGTACGGCTAGAAAAACTTGCAAAACATGAATCAGCATTGTAGACTCGTTTTAATAAGTGGCTTGACAACAACCATGACGAAAAACATAGGCATGACGAAAAGCATAAGCATGACGACATGCTTGTTAAAAACACTTGTCCTCATCCTACTTGGTAAACTAATGTAGCCAGATTACATTTAGGCTGAGGCTTAATGACACAATACCAATTTAAGAAGCCGGTCGTCAGGTAGCCGTAGTGTTCTTACCATTGAAGTGTAGGTGTAAGAGGCATACATCTCCATGTTAATCATCCGATTGATTGCAGCTTCGCAATCGCGGTGGTAGTTCTGGCGTACCTGAGACTCCATTGTAATTGATTTGCTTTTATATCAAACCTAACGTTACAAAAATAAACTTTTTGCCACAAAATTTCAAGTAATGTTATAAATCATGAAAACTATACAGAGCAGGCCGAAGCGTTCCGTTCAATCACTGTTGAAGCAAGAACTTCTTGAGTCTTCCTGCATAATATGAATGGGAAAGGTCTCTTGCTCTATTTATTGTTCCAAAAGCAATGCGTCATTGAAATCCAGCCAGGTGCGTGAAATCAATCTCACAGGGTACAACCAATTAGGCTCTGAATTTCAGCAGGAAATAGGCGGATCTTTTGATTAGGGCAGCTGTTACATAATCTCATTTATTCACATGACCTCACGGTAACGACACCATATCACTGAAGTGAAACAATATCTGCTTATATCAGTGCAAGTGTAGCAATCTAGAGCGGTTATTGTTGCAGAGGTTGTATGTTTTAGGCTGTTTTAGAATCAGTTCGAAGAATTTCCGATTATCTAGGATAATTGTGAAAGGTTGAAATAGTCCTAGGTCACCATTTACAAATGATTAAGTAATTGAACTTTTCTCATACATTTGAAGCAGTTCTGTATAGATTTGCTTAATAGTCAAATGATTGGCCATTCATTAAATATATATATATATATATATATCACACGTTTTTAGAAAAATTACAATTTGCATTTTGAAGTTTGGTAGTACAATTAAAAAGACAGGTTGGTTGGCTTTTGTATAAATAGTATTTCAGGATACACATTTTGGTTTGAAATGGCAGTAGATGACCAGTGGTCTATCCGAGCATCTTAAACTAAAGATACAGTACACATTAACAACAAAAATAATTAGCTCAACCCCTGGTCTTGGGGGATTTATTATTTACCACATTTCAGTCAATAGTAGAACAACATAATTTGGAACCACCAAACATGTGTTCCTGTAAAAACCTTGTATAAACCCAAATATAATGGTATACGATTAGTCTCTATACAAATTTCATGAGAAGAAATCCAATATGAAAATTCCTTATAAAGCAAAATTACAGTATATAGATGCCTAAAGGTTTTTTAAGGGTAGACATCTTTTAAAGTGCCTGATCTGTTACTTTGACCTATTATTCTACACTGAAGCTTACTTTATTTTTGAGTGTAATATTTACAAATACTATATAAAAAGTATTTGTCTAGGATTCCTTCAATCCTAAATTTGTTTAAATTTGTCTAAATGTGCCCCGTGTGGAGGTATACCTATGAGAAAGGTTACTCTGAAAGTAATTGTAGGTTATGGTTACTGATTGACAAAATAAGTGTAGTTTTGTGGCTCCTCACCCTGACAGGCTTAGGAGGAGCAGGTGTTAACCAAAGTTTGGATCAGAAGTACACAAGTGTGTTTTGGAGTTTATACTAATTCCCATGGTGTCATGTACTGTCTGTAATCTGAGCAGTGTTTGTCAGGAACTGCCCTTATATATTCAGTATCTAATTCTGACAGGGTTTGTTCTGTATCTATGTCTGCCTTGTCATTGTGACTCAGCATTCTAGAGTCTCAAGGTCACTTTTTTGTTAGTTGATAATAGTAGGATGCTGGTTCTCATGACTGGAAAATAAATGGTAATAAGGAAACAATGGCAGGAACGTAAAATGTAACATAAGTCAAACCAGAAATGAAGAAATCATATGGTTAGTAGATCCCAAGCAAAATGCCAATATGTTGCTGTATTACATCAAAGTTTTAGTGTAACTCACCACAGAAAGTGCCTATCAATCTCCTTGTTTACATAGATTTAGTTGTACCCATCATCACTTTTAAATTAATTGAGCAAGAAGTGAGGACAGGGGTGGCTCCAGGCATAAGCGACATAAACCGCTTAGAGCCTCCAACCGCTAGGGAGCCCTCGACTGATAGGGGAGAGGGGGCCCCAAATGAAATTTTGCTTAGGGCCCCAAAAGGCTAGAGCCGGCACTGAGTGAGGATATCAGAGTTAAAATATTGACTTTGCTGCAAAGTAATTAATAATTAATTGCAGTATCAATTCACCAAGTGTATACATATATAGGTTGTGTATGAGTACATATTCAGTTCTATAAGGCTGATAATCAATCAATATTAGAATTAAAGTATTGATGATTTGGCCCCATCGAAACTAAATTAGTTTTTGCAAAGTTGCCTGGTATCTTACAATAAGACAACAAATAAAGCAATGAAAATAACAAATGAAAACAATACAACAAGCACATATTGTGAAGTGTACCTTATTTTTACTTCATAACAATGAAAATATTGTAAAGTGATGCAGACAACATAGAAAATGATATTTTCCCCTATGGAAATTATGCCAATAACATATTGTTTCATATTCTTAGATAGATGTGCTATCTAGCTGTAAACATGACATCCTGATAGCCCAACTGATGCAGCATAAGGCTATGCATAAATAAATAGACTGAAGCATGGGATTGCCCATCTGTAATTACCACAAAGTGCATTAGGTAGATCACCAACTCTAACCATCATCTTGTTGCTGTTACATAGGATATTGTTGAATGGAAGTCTTGAATGACTTGAATGTCCCAAACCTTTCACTGGCACTCAGCCAAGGACGTATAAACACTGAACAATAATGTCATATACCTTACAGAAGCCATTCGTTTTTAATGGAAGAAATCTGATCAGAAGAAAACTGGGTTGTGGACCACTGGGTGAATCGAGTGCAGGCAAGGAAGCATGGACAACACAGGACTCAAAATCTGAGTTTTGGGCAGTGCCATGGTACAAATTGATATGCAGTAATGCATTGCCTAAACCCTGCAGCCATGTTGTTCCTAGGAACTAAGGCAAAGCAATGCTAGGTATCAAAATATCGGTGAAGGTTGGAAGCTAGAGCTTGGACACTGTTCAGTCGTACTGAACACAACCCTGA
This sequence comes from Esox masquinongy, assembly GCA_016801175.1. Classification (NCBI taxonomy): domain Eukaryota; kingdom Metazoa; phylum Chordata; class Actinopteri; order Esociformes; family Esocidae; genus Esox; species Esox masquinongy. The sequence continues at coordinate 2,168 of JACXGI010003238.1, read as the reverse complement.
ATATATTGTGCGATATCCTAGGTGTGGTTGACCAATCAGCTCACTATCCTAGGATATTGCACAGTAAATTCAGGGCTGTGTTCAGCACAACTGAACCTTAATGGTTCAGAAACTAGATGGTTTTGTTGGTCCAGACAGCAAAACATTTTGAGTTTTGTTGTCACACCCAAACTGACTAAACCATAGCTCTTCACAACTATTGATATCAACAAAACAGGAGAAAAACATACCTCAAAAGTTCTTGAAGAATGATGTGCAACATTTTGATGAAATTGGTTTTTCAGTAGGCTTTAAACAGTCATGCAACCTATTGTAGCAGACAGGACAGAAGCTAGGAAAAGCTGGGATGCATTCAGTCTACTTTAATGTTTGCTACCTTATGTACCTGTTCGTACCAAAAGCACACTTCCTGAAACCAGTGCACATCTTTCTGAAATAACACATGGTGTGGTGAACTGTGGTCTGGTCAGTGGTGGTAGGGCAGAAAATGTACCACACCACTGTAGATGTGGGGCTTGCTGAGCTCAACAACATTTAATCATGTTCCAAATGTATGTTTTTGTTAAGCTGAAGGTTTGGGCTATATTTTAAATTGAGCTGAGCTCGATCTTAACACAAGTTGCATAGTAATTTCTACAAGATGTTTTAACATAACTTTCCCAGTAGATGAAAACATTGAGGCCGATCCAAAGATCATGATAGGAGATTTTATGTTCTTCATATGCTGGGGTCTGGATCAGAATAATAAAATGCCTCCAAAAACAGCCAGATTAGTCTAATCCTGGATGACAAAAAGAACAACTATAGAATCCATTTAATTCATTCATGTCCTGGCCTCGGTTTCACTAAAAGATCTTAAGGCTAAGTTCATAGTTAGAAACTTATAAAGTTGCACTTCAAACCCTTGCTATTGAATGTAAGATTTGATTGACAAATTAGGATTAGCTTTAGGATGAGGTTAGGATTAGTTTTGGGTTAAATGTTTAAAAATAATATTTTTATGGTACTCAATTGCCAGTCCTCACAACCACAATTGATGATGATTTTCCCACTATTTTTGTGGTGTGTGCTACTCAGTTCCTAATTTCACATATGTACTGTATTTTCATGCACCCCATCGGCATTTACTTTGAGCACGGTCATGAGGCAGAAGTTAGAGGTTTGTGAAACAGAAAACTATTTAGATTTGTGAGAATAACAAAAGACTGATATGTCATTACATTGTTTCTATTCTGTGATGTCACTGAGGATCCTACATCCACAACATCCTTATCTACCCATTTTGATATACACTCAATAGCCACTATATGAGGTACACCTATTTAGTATTAGGTAGGACCCCTTTTTTCCTGCATCTACTACAAGGTTAGATACCTTATACGTTCAAAGATGCCCTTTTGCACACCACTGCCTCAAACCTCTTTTGGGGACCCCCAACCTTCTCACAAACTCTGAACTCCACTGATCTTAACTGAATAATACAATCAAAGGCTGATCGGGGTGATCAGATGTGCTAGCTCTGAATTACATCTAATACAGGGAATGTAAAAACTGCTAGATGGAGCTTGTCTAAGCTATGAGGTTCTGAACCGCCATGCACTATGTTGCTTAATGCTGAGACTACAAACAGATACCCTCGTCTGATGGCATTGTTTCAAATTTCATTATTATGCTGTCCTAGTTCTTATTGTGATGAGTTTGCTGTTGTAAAATGTTTTGCCACTTTAGAAGGGTAATGTATTTCCCATACAGTGGTCATTTCCAGACCTTTTGCTTTATATAAGCAAGAAAAAACGTTATGTCAGGGTTCACCGCTGTGCCGCAGCAAGGCAAGTGTATACTGGAAAGTAGTCCTAATTAATGCTAAATGTAATCTGCTAAATGTAATGCGAAATGCAACTTCTTGTGACAAATCAAGGAGCTAATATGAAAGTAGTCCACAGGCTGATTGTAACATAGCTATAATATCGACCTGACCGTTTCTGTTTTAATAGTATAATGCAAGGGGAGATGTTGGGCCTGGGCTTCTGAGGTTTTAACGCCTTTTTGGTCCAATTCCATGGAATTGATGTCTGCCTGTTTTGCGAACTGCCATTAAACCAACTGAAGTTGTTTATGAATCGCACACTTTGTTTCATTTGTGCAGGGTTGTATCTTGCCCCCCCCCC
>JACXGI010003237.1:0-64513 GCA_016801175.1 Esox masquinongy | reverse complement strand
TTCCTTGTTTTCGAAAACAAAGCAAATCGTTTGTCCCCATATTTTACTGTCTTAAAACTTGCATACAGTCCACATTCAGTAATGTGATTGAGGCTCAATGTAAATACATTAAATATTTTTTTTGTCCATTAAAATAACATCAAACTGACCAGAAATACAATGTAGACACTGTTAATGTTGTAAATGACTAATGTAGCAGGAAAAGGCTAATTTTTAATTGAATATCTACATAGGCGTACAGATGCCTATTATCAACAACCATCACTCCTGTGATCCAATGGCACGTTGTGTTTGCTAATCCAAGTTTATCATTTTAAAAGGCTAGTTGATCATTAGAAAACACTTCTGCAATTATGCTAGCACAGCTGAAAACTGTTGTGCTGATTAAAAAAGCAATAAAACTGGCCTTCTATAGACTAGTTGAGTATCTGGAGCATCAGCAATTGTGGGTTTGATTACAGGCTCAAAATGGCCAGAAACAAATAACTTTTTCCTAAAACTCCTCAGTCTATTCTTGTTCTTAGAAATGAAGGTTATTCTAATAACTTTTTATCTGTCCATAACGTTGTTATGGACAGATAAAAAATAAAGTTGGAGGTGTTTGGATCACAAAGAAGAACATTCGTGAGACACAGACCAAATGAAAAGATGTTGGATGAGTGGTTGTATATACACTACCATTCATAAGTTTGGCATCACTTAGAAATGTCCTTGTTTTCCATGAAAACTTACATGAAATGAGTTTGAATAGGAAATATAGCCAAATGAATATGAGATATAATAATTGACAAGGTTAGAAATAATTATTTTTAATTTAAATAATAATTGTGTCCTTCAAACTTTGCTTTCCTCAAAGAATCCTCCATTTGCAGCAATTACAGCTTTGCAGACCTTTGGCATTCTAGTTGCCAGTTTGTTGAGGTAATATGAAGAGATTTCACCCCATGCTTCCTGAAGCACCTCCCTCAAGTTGGATTGCCTTGATGGGCACTTACGTACCATACCATACGGTCAAGCTACTCCCAGAACAGCTCTATAGGTTTGAGATCCGGTGACTGTGCTATCCACTCCATAATATATAGAATATCAGCTGACTGATTCTTCTCTAAATAGTATAGTTTGGAGCTGTGCTATGGGTCATTGTCCTTCTGTAGGAAAAGATTGCTCCAATCAAGTGCTGTCCACAGGGTATGGCATGGTGTTGCAAAATGGAGTGATAACCTTCCCTCTTTAACATCTGCTTTACTCTGTACAGATCTTCCACTTTACCACCACCAAAGCACCCCCAGATCATCACATTGCCTCCACTATGCTTGACAGATGGAGTCAAGCCCTCCTTCAGCATCTTTTTACTTTGGTCTGCATTTCACAAATGTTCTTCTTTGTCATCCGAACACCTCAAACTTTGTCTATAACACATTTTTCCAATTTTCCTCTGTCCAGTGTTTGTGTTCTTTTGATCATTTTTATCTTTTCTTTTTACTGGCCAGTCTGAGATATGGCTTTTTCTGTGCAACTCTGCCTAGAAGGCCAGCCTCCCGGAGTGGCCTCTTAATTGTTGACGTTGAGACTGGTGTTTTGCGGGTACTGTTTAATGAAGCTGCCAGTTAAGGACCAGTGAGGCATCTGTTTTTCAAACTGGACACACTAATGTATTTGTCCTCTTTTTGTCCTCTTTTTGTATGTATTTGTCCTCAGTTGGGCACCGGGGCCTCCCAGTCCTCTTTCTATTCTGTTTAGAGCCAGTCTGTGCTGTTCTGTGAAGGGAGTAGTACACATCGTTGCACGAGATCTTCAGTTTCTTGGCAATTTCTTGCATAGAATAACTTTCATTTCTAAGAACAAGAATAGACTGAGGAGTTTTAGGAAAAAGTTATTTGTTTCTGGCCATTTTGAGCCTGTAATCGAACCCACAATTGCTGATGCTCCAGATACTCAACTAGTCTATAGAAAGCTAGTTTTATTGCTTATTTAATCAGCACAGTTTTCAGCTGTGCTAGCATAATTGCAAAAGTGTTTTCTAATAATCAACTAACCTTTTAAAAATATAGATTTGGATTAGCAAACACAATTTTTCATTGGAACACAGAACTGATGGTTGTTGATAATGGGCCTCTGTAAGTATACGTAGATATTCCATTGAAAAACAGACGTTTCCAGCTACAACAGTCATTTACAACATTAAAAATGTCTACACTATTTCTGATCAATTTGATGTTATTTTAATGGACAAATAATGTGCATTTCTTTCGAAAACAAGGAAACGTTCCTCCCGTTTCTCTCTTAGTGTCGATATAACTTAAGCGTCAAAATGATTTTATCAGATGTACTGTATCATTATTTAAGAGCCAATTTGTTACGAGTGTTACCCAAATACGCAGATATTTTAAAAGGTTCGCTAAGTGCGGGATTATACCATTGTTAGGCCCAATGATGTTTTGTGAGAGCCACTTCACTAACGATGGCTCTGGGAAAGACTTGCTGGTAAGGACGCAACGCGGCTGAGTTCTCAGCTAAATGGAAAAAAGATGTTTAGCTTATATATACAACGTTTCAAGTATGTGCCATTAGCAAAATCAAGTGAAGGATAAAGCGTTGCTTCGAATGACAACTGAAAATTACTCAGTTAATACAGAATTATGCTGCATTATTACCTAAACGTGAATAAAACTATTTTGAAGTTATATTTTTCCACACTTCTACTGTCTTTTTTAAAAAACTTGATATGTTTGACTTGGTCTGTGAAAAGATGCGCAAATCTGTTATTTGTTCATATTCGGTAGTCTGCCAAAGTAGCCAAGTACGCCACCTCAGTAGTCTGGTTGAAGGCATAGGTGATAGAGAAGGTAAACCCTATAGAAGCTGGTCCATCGCCAGTATTGGATAATTATTCTAATCTAAGATTTATATGGTGAAAGATGTTCCAAAAGCAGCGAGAACTGTCTCATGTGTGCTTGTCTGGGAAAAACTCTTAACAAGTTGGTTCATGAAAGATATGTATTTGGTGGGCTACTATAATCCTAATGCTTAAATTACATCGATACTAAGAAAACAATAATTAATTTAGAATTAAGAAATTGTCATTTCAGTATGCTCCGAATATACATATGAGACTAATGTAAGGTTTCCTGGTTTGTGACCTAAGGATTGTATTTCTGCAGCTGTACATAGGCTATGTAAATTTATAATTGCACTTTTCATTTTCTTTTCATCAGGTTGCTATATGCCGCTCTATATCAACCCGCACCAATAAACATTTGTTTATGCGCTTGCTGTAAGGCGTGAGTGACATAGGATGATGCTGATAAATCGTGGAACTGTCCTACTGTCAGAATGTTCTGTGCCTATTAAAACTCATAACTCCGGCTTTTGATCAGCAGCCTAGCCCGCCCCAGACGTTCATTAATCTTGATTAGTTATACAATGTTCCTAATTGCGACGCAATGTTTTAATTACCGTCGAATATGCATATTTTCAACATTTTGAGTGACATGCCACATTTGGGAGTGATCAAATTATACCTATGTGTTATTTATTTTGTCCTACAGCAATGGGAACAAAGGCTAAAAATATATTACCTTGCTCGCCTTGTCAACATAAATTTGATTTTTGCTCCTCACTTTGCTGCAAAGCCTTTTATATCACGTAATAGTGGAGCCAAATGCGTGTACCTTTGTTGCCTTCGTAATAGGCCTACGTAAAACATGTATTTTCTTGGAGCCGAAGCCGTAGTGTAGGCTAACAGTCTTCGCTATTCTTTGCGTTTAGTGTGTATTTGCCTCACCAAATGTAAGCCCTCAGACCGGCTGAACGCGGGGTTTATATATTTACGTTACTGATAAATATTGTATCCGCGGGATTGAACGCTTCCAATGCAGCGCACGCGCGTACTTGTATATATATGTGTGTGTGTGTGTGTGTGTGTGTGTGTGTGTGACCATCTAACAGAGGCACAGGGTGGATGGTGAACTTGTTTACCCATGCATGCAACGCGAGGGAGCTTAGCTAACGGGGGTATGCCCCTCAAGAAAGATAAATAGAACTAGACTAAAAGACCAAAAATCAGGACCCCCCTTGCTACACTTGGTCTACTTTATTATCCAACCAGGCTGTCAGTAGCGCGGCCGGCCTCGCGCTGCAGCAGTGGCTGATGTGTGTTTGCGAGCTAGGAGAAAGCTATAGTAATGTAACAGAGCGATGAATCTCCAAGGCCCTGGCGCTGCACTCAAGACTCGGGCTTCATTAAAATTTCATATGCAGTGCTTGGCCAAGGTCTATTTATGAAAATGTGCTTTCCGCTTCATGGAAAACACTAGTCAGAGAGGAACCATGGGGAGGAATGGAAATCTTAAGTGTGGAATTATATGCTTAGTAGGCCCATATATTTGTTAAAAAATAAGTAGGTAGGCTACTCGCAACACTAAAACATTGTGTTTTTTACTGACCTACTCGTATTTGACATCTATTATTTTCTTCATGTTTAATATATCTTTTTTTTTAAAGCAATGCAAATCGGAAGGACTTTGACAGGTGTGCTCTGTGGAGTTTGGCCACATGTATGACTATAGCCAATTTTTTTCTTTTAAAATAATCACATTGAGTGTTGGCAATTAGACCTACTTGATCAGTGTACCATGTTTATTAGAGGCAGCTGACGAAGTATGTTTATAATAGGCCTACTCTTGGGTTTTGCCTCATGAATTAATATATCACCCAGACAAAACAATTCTGAAATATTTTTGGCCAAATGAAATACCACGTTAATCGCTTTATAAACCCACATTATGTAATAGGCTGCTGATGAAGCTGTATGCATGTTTGTGTGCGTGCCCTTTACCAACATTGTATGACAAGTTCTCTAAACGTGTTGAAAGTCTCTGCTGGTATGAGCGGAAGGAATCTGATTTGCGTAACAAGGCTCTTGTTTTGGTTTGTAGGCCTACTTGAGGAACACTAAAGAGACAATAAGGCATTCCGCGTGTTAATTATTTAAGTCAAACAATTAACAACGACTGTCCTGGGACTCAGTCTTTCATTCACTCATCCAAATCTGCTCCACTCGACGGAGACAAATTAGAATTAAATTAACTCGGGTCTCAGTTCAGGTTTAAGGGATCAGAATATTCAACATTATGCTTTTGCATTAGTTTAATGTAGTATGGCTGCAATTAATTTACGACATATCTATTGCAGGATATGTCTTTAAGGGACACATACTACATAGGCTATTTTAAAAGGCTAGCCTACGTAGTACAATAAGCCTATACCATATAACTTTACAGCCTATATCAGTGACGTGGAGAGCCAGAGTAACATGTGATCTCAAATGATTATAAACCGGATGGTTTGAATCCTTAATATTGATTGGCTGAACGACTTGATATATGAAACCATATACTAGGCCTACTGGTATATCATCACGTAAATTTTTACTGTTTTAATTGCATTGATAGCAAAATTATAATTGCAATGAGGCATCTTGGGAGTTTGTGGTATAGCTAGTATAATGTACCATCATAGGCTACTGTACACAGGCACTGCAAAGCATCATGCCTGAGAACAGCTCTTGACCTTACACAAGACCTCCTAGTGCCTAATTGCTTCATTATTAACCGGGTAATCCTGAATGCTGATTGACACAAAGCCCAAAATAATTTAATTGTTCCAATGTTGTTAGTATCAGTTTATAATGTCAGCGTTTTGTGCTATGTGCCTAATGGTTATGGGCTGTATCAAGGCACACCCTGAGCTGTCATACAATATAAGCTACTGATCATATACCACACACCATCGTGCCTTTCTGCTAAATTTAAACCATTTTACAGGCTAGGCAACCCAAAATCCTTTGTAGCTTCTGACCAGAGAGATGTATACATCTGAAATTCACAGATTATAGCGATCAGCAGCAAATTGACAGATTTAAACTCAAACATCTAACCTTAACTATATCGTTTTTATAGAACTGATACGCACCTACTGGAGTACACTTACACAAATAGGCTACATTAATGAAGTAATGTAGCCACGGCTAGATTCTTTATAGGCCAACATACCAGCACGAGCAATTTTATAGAAGGGCAACATATGGATGAGACAACATGTAGATCATGGAAAATATGAGATTTATGAAAGTTAGCTAGACAAGCTTTTGTGATTTATTTATGCTTAAAATAAAGGTTTAGACGTTTTGTGGTTGTATCTGTATTTATATGTATCTAATAAATATCTGTATTTAGTTTGAGAATTTAGACATGAGTTAGCAACTTTTGACAGACTTGAAAACAAAATGGCTGCTTAGCAACCACAGGGAAAAAATAGATTTTCAATGTTTTTATAATCGTCTGATTTGAGGATAACTGCCAGGTTATGCTATCATTCTCATATCCTATGCTCTCCTTGAGCTCATTAAGGAAATGTTAATATTTGAAGACTGAAGAAAGACCAGAGGCATATTTTAAGATAGATGACTCTGGGCCATGCTCTTTAGAGCATGTTATGGAGTAGGCTACGGGGAGTGGAACGTTAGCAAAAAAAGAGAGGTAGACTATTCGGGCAATTTCTCAATGTTAAGCCTACCAGAACTTCGTCTTCAAGTCATAGTTCAAATTATACTTGAAAACGAGTATATATTTTTTTACTAATAAAATGTAAACTGGAATTTTTTTACTTCTGAAACTGATATGCAAAGAGTCTGTCAAGCAGTATTCCCTTTCTTAAAATTACCTGTTTATAATTGAATACAAGTGATAAAAAATAAATCCCTAAAATAAGTCACATTTTATGTTTACAAATGCTTTATTGTATGTTTTTGGTGTAGCATCTGAAACACTATACTTGGTAAACTGACTGGAAACTAAAATGTGTATTTGTGTTTTTGTACTTTTTGAGGTATTGCTTTGGGGTCATATCTATGATTTCTCCACACAATAGCCTACTATTCTTGAAGGGTACGTAAGCTAAACATTTTTTATATGAACAATCACAGAATTTAGTGAATATTGTCAGCTTAGCCACCTTGTTTGACTATGAAAGAAGGTTGACATAAAACCTATTCGTTTTGACCTGTTGCTTTAGAATCCATATTAGGTGACATTGTTTTTATTTTGTTTTTCATAATTTTTTGTCGCATTTCCACATTCACCCAATTCTATTTCATAAGTCCTTAGTGGCAATCCTCACTGATGTGTCCCTCTGCAACAGAATGATTGTATTGAATTGCTCCGAGGGGAGAGAGCCCGGCGCGTGTTGGACAACACAAGCAGTCCGTTCAGCGCAAGGAGATCTCCTTCTTAACAAACACATAGAAAAATCGATAGTATCATAACAGCTGATATTTATTATTCATTGATAACGAGTTTTACAGGCCTGAAACCACCTGCTGAACACAAGGGAGAGCCTAGAAACCCCAGACATTTTCTGAACTGACAAGCTCTGCTCTGTCAATCTGAGTCTTCTCTTCCGCATTTGAAAATACTCGGCTAGGAATTCAGAATCCGGAGGAACTAGCCAGGACTACAAGTAAGCACACGTGCCGATGTGTGAGAAAGACATTTTAAATGTATATTTATAATATATCAATATATTAATTTAACACTATTTACTCCAATGGTTATATAGTCTTTAAACCCCAAACTTGTCTCTAAAAATAATGCAACCAATTCTTATTGGGCTGACATCTTATGGCATATTAACAACATATATTGCAACAAATATTGTGAAATTATATTCAGTTTAATTTAATTATGTTTAATGTTTAAAATAAGTAATTTGATATAATGTTCTTGCATGTTTTTTTGTACTTATGTATGCATAGCCGTCGCCATGATGACTTATTCGAATGTAAAATGTTATTTCTTACTGAACCAAAACTAATAGGCCACTGAATTGAAAGGTTACATGATAAATAAACCATGGTTCAGCATTGAATTGAAACATTACCACTACCACATTATCACTGATGCAATCTATTCATGTCCACACTCCAAAAAAAAAAATTAAAAGGTTCCAAAACTGATCCCTCAACCTCCCACCCGGCGTGTGTTCTCCCATTTCGAAGCACCAGCTGTTCTCCATTCTAAAAGACTAACAGACATCGAATGGAGACGGTTGATATATCTACTCAACAACAAAAAACTGATAGGAGAAGATGAGGTAAAACGTGCATGGTTTATTTCAGTTTCTGTCGTTTACACAGACACATTTAAGCACACCTTCACAAATGAAATACGTTGTATTTTAAATAAATTAAGTTCAAATAAATTAATTGGTAAATAAAAATGAACCAAACTAAGCAACGGGTGAAAATATAAATGTCAACAATTCCTCATGTTTAGAATATCTACAAAGTGCACTAAAGTCTGGGATGCAATGAAACCGATATTTCCATTCATTGCCTAATCATCATCATCATAACAAATAGAACACAAATATTTTAGTTTTCACATGAGGACATAAAGGGGACGTTTTACAACGCAATTATTGTAAATAATTTGATTGTCAAAGCATCATTGCAGTGAAATTAGTACAGACACACGTTTAAATATCTGTGAGTCATCTAATTCAAGCATAACGTTGTGAGAAAAATAAATAAATGAAACGAAAAAACTCTTCGTCTTTTGTGTTTTTATACTCCTATAGCCCAAAATGACCATGAATGTGGCAACACTAATGAGGTAGACACAGATAGCCTACTGTGTATGTCCGCGTGTAAGTGCGTTGGCCCGTGTGTATGCTCTCTTATTGCAATGTATTCAGATGGGTTTTTAGAACTATTAATGCACATATAACGCCCTACGAGTAAACCATGCAATGAATGATTACAGTTATTATACCCCGTGTTACGGAGATCCAACAATCTCTGAGACATAGAATGAAGACAACATTACGCCCTAGCATCAGTTGTCTTCAGCAAACAACAATTAGAATTTTTCAAAAAAGAACGAATTCGATGAGCTCTTCACACACGCAGGTGCAATGTATTCACAAATATTTACAATGATAAATATAAAAGAGTTATTCTGACGGAGGAGAATAATAACATTATTATTCGATTCCCATTTTTGTACAATAATTGCCATGAGTTATGGGGGGTTCTCTTTTCGGCCTCCATGGAGAATATGATGATGTCGATCTTCTGTTTCAATGTTATTGTAGGCTATTCGTAGATATGTTCCGTTTTACATTTGAAAAGTTAGGCAATACGTTTCGCCCACGAGGATATTGGTTTTCAAGTCTTTATACCAATTCAAAGGAGCGATGCGCATCTTGTCTGCTAGCCCCAAAACCATCTTAGCCGATTGCCTATTTATTTATGATTTGTCAATTCGGTGAGTTGTGCTCTTTATTTGGCCTAGTGTGTCGCAGAGAACTTCATCCTTTTCTGCTTTTGCCTCTGATTGCAAAACCACACTCTGACCACGTTCTTTTTCAGGTCCAATTTCTCAGCTATTGCTGCAATCTTCTCAGACGACGGTCGCGGCTGCACCGCAAAATATGCCTCCAAAGAGCGCTTCTCTGGAGCAGCGATCGAGGTGCGTTTTCTCTTCTTGTCTCCTCCGTTGAAAATCTCAGGCTTGGTCATTTTCTCCCTCTGGGCCCTTTCCGCCTCCTCCAGCCACGCTTCCAGGATGGGTTTCAGGGCCACCATGTTGTTATGAGACAAGGTGAGGGACTCGAACCGGCAAATTGTGCTCTGACTGAGACAACCGACCCCAGGGATTTTAAGATTCGCTAGGGCCGAACCGACGTCCGCCTGCGTCACACCCAGCTTGATCCGCCTCTGTTTGAACCGCTCTGCGAAGGATTCCAGCTCCCGGGGATCTGGTTCTGATTCCCCGCCGCCACCTAGCGAAGTGTGCGAGCCCATGCTGTGAGGATGCATGTTCATGGCCTGCTGGTGGTGGTGGTGCTGCATGTGATTGATGGCGGACATGTGGGCGTGCGGATGAGAGGCAGTGGAGCAGACATCGGAACCAGGCATCCCTCCCAAGGAAACGGACATGCCCGGGGTCAGGTGGTCCAGCAAGTCACCGTCCAGGCCCTGAGAGCCCTGGTGATGGGGGTGGTGGTGGTGCGAGGTGAGCACGGACGGGTGGTGGAGGTGGCCCGAGGATGAGGTGGGGGTGCAGGTCATGCTGGTCATGGTGGTCATGGTGTGGTAGGTCGCGTCTGGTTTATAAGGGTGGCTCTTTGCTATATCCACCGCAGCCAGCGCTTCAGCCCTCTGCAGTAAAGTCTCATCGAAGCCGGCGAAGATATTTCCCTGCAGCTGTGAGATGCAGAGTAGCAGGGGAGGCAGAAGAGTGGAATGGTTAATGATGCTCCCTAATCAGGAACTCTTCAGAGTTTAGGATAGCACTGGATAACGTTTTTAAAATGGAAATGATGGGAAATTGATCACAGTTTTGTAGTTTTATTACGCACCCATTACCCACGAGGTCTGAACTGTTTACATTTTGCGAAACGATTATAAATGACACTATCATAAGCTGGGGCATTTTGTAACTAGAATTTTAAAAAATATATCCATTTCCTAGGCCTATCACTCATAGAACATACCAGCGTCTAATCGGAAAAAAAATAAATATTCCACGATCACATTTTATCATCAATATTCGAATGAATATTTAAAGACAGCAAAAATTTCCTTGTACCTCGATATCAGAACAATACGAAATATCTCATTAGGGAAATCACAATAATTGGTCTACTTTGTGCTGTAATGACAGAGCATTTGAACTATACGCGTTTTCCTGTACTTTCGTTATTCATAATTAGACAACTTAAATGTATCGATAACTCACCGAGTGAGTGGGCATGCATGCCCTCCGGATGGCCTCCGAGGTCGATTGCAGAGGCGTGTATTTGGGCTCGTGCAGTATGGGGTGCATACTAAAAGGTTGTTTGCTGTTCATTGACATCATGATTGCAGAAGTTAGAGAGGGTCGCTGTCCGTCTTCCTCGTTCGGCTCCGTTTTGGTCCGTTGTAGAAACGTCTCAGAATTAAACAACTTGATTGACTGGTTGGTTGAGAGTGATGATAGTGATGGTAAAGATGACAGGTTTAAACTTCCTGTCCTCTACCTTGTAGGTCTCTCTCTCTATCCAGTCCGACTCCTCCGCTTTTGGCTGTAAATGACTGTCAGTAGTAGGCGATGGATGCTACCAAGCAGCCACCTATAATATAACGCTGTCTTTTTAGCCCCGCCCAGACAGTGGGTCATCACCCCCCCCCCCTTTCCCTATTGTCTCCAAAGTCATTGGGAAACGTTTCTGTAGCCACGCCTCTTGAGTGCAAAACCACCACCCCACTCCGAGGCAATGTTTGTAGTGATTTTTACTGACGCAATGGTCAGGTTGCTGTTTTTTGATTGATAGGTTGGATTTTATTCCATGTCCCTGTTTCTGTAATAACCTTGCAATATGCCTTTTCATTTAAAATGAACATTAATAGGTTTAATGAAAAAATGTTATTCTGCATAAGGAAAAAAGTATAAATAAAGTGATATCTGAAATGAAATCTATAATAGCCACCAGGAAAACAACTCATGTGTACAGTGGATTAAAACTCCTGTGTTCTATTATTCATTGACGGACGACCACACACATGAATCCACCCTTACACCATTCCCTTTCTTTCCTAGCAATTAATATATAAATTAATCATTGCTCATTTACTTTGTTGCACAGACCACATTCCCAATTAAAGAATAAACAGGTCAGCAGGGAGAACAATTAAATATTTACTTTTGAACCTCAGGTCAACAGAGCAAGTGCTGTCAATCACAGCCTATATCCAGCATTCTAAGGTGATGACGATGGACCACCCCTCTAGGCATGGTCCCTCTGGCCCTGCTGGTCCCCTCCCCTGGTGGGGTAGGGCTCTCTTGGGGACCCCATTCACAGATCTGGGCTGGAAGCTTTCTTCCTGACATTTCTTTTGACATTTTCTTTTAATTAATATCTTACTATGCTTACAAGCTCATAATTAACCTTGTGTTTCGCGCATAAATTATTTGAGGAAATGATAGTTAAATACTTTAGTATTGACTCTCCACTGAAACAAGCACGATGCATCAAGTGCAAAAATACGTTTAAATATATTATCAAAAATCAACTAATCTGAAGTTTAATCTGGATGTTAAGACAGCATGGTCATCCACTGCTTTAATTAGGGATCTCAAACCCCTGACCTGTGTGGGTGTGCATAAGCGAGACACAGAACGAATGGTGAAACCCCAGGCCTGTCAGATTAGAGATTCCACAATAGGATGGAGAGTCTCTGTGACTGTAACTCAGGAACAGAAACCTGAGCATGTAGATGGTGACGGTTGGGGTGCAGCAGACTCAGACTGCAGCCATTGTCCCCACAGCAGATGACTGTCTCTCCTCTCAGGCCGGCCCCGCACCACCCGCTCATCAAATATACATCAGCTCCACTGGGTGAGGCTCTCCTCTGGGACAGACAGACAGACAGGCTATGGACCATGGGCTGCCCAGCTGTCGAAGAGCAGACAGACGGACAGGGAGAGACGGATAGAAGGCATGGAAACACAGACGTTGTACGTAAGTAGACACATGGATTGGCAGACAGGAGCAGAAACAGCAAGTGAGGCAGATTCAAAACGACACAGCCATGTTCAAATACGGTACTCGGCATGAGCGTCACCTCTTCCTGTCAGCTGAGTTGTAAATAACCCTTGCAACAACATCGACTCTCAGCCTCACTGTCAACATCAGAGTGGCAGAGTTCAGCAATTACTGATGAGTTTTGGGCAAACAAGCCAGAAGAAGGGAATGATTAGTGCTAATGGAGTGTTTTCACCTATGAATATTAATGCTAGGGCTAGAAATATTTGCTTTAGCTACGTGGTGAAATAGCTTCCTTTTCCAGAGGTACAGTATATTTTTGTGATGATAGCTAAGGATTAGGAAGTTATTTCTACCCAAAGTATTTATTTGTAAACAGAGCCTGACATCAGCAATCATAAGACTGAATTTAGATAGCTATTATCTTTACAAAAGACTGGCTACTATTATATCACTTCACAATAAAATTACAGTGAAGGCCGGCTTTATTGCAGGAGGCAAACGACAGTATAAGGTCCCCTGAAATTGAAATAAGGTTCCCTGAGAGAATCTTTACACCTTAAAACAAACACGTTAATAACTTTCTTTGCTTTTCAAATGGGTATAGCCTACAACTTTTCAGAGTCTTCTAATAGCATCGTACACACTAACTATATTTAACCAATCTACCAATATCTATCCAACTTCATTTAAAAAGTATTTAAAAATACAACACTACATTAAATCAATAAAAATATCACTTGTTAAATTATATCTAAATCTATAATCTGTTGCCCAGAAGTAAAATGTACTTGTTGAGGTTTGTTATTTTCAGTTTTTCATCTGGCAGGAAACCTGTTGGAAGGGGTGAAGTGAGAGGGATAATGAGAAGGATAAAAAGCCTAGTGGTTCAAGTGTAGGGCCAGTAATCCAACAAGGTTAAAATCTGTTGTCATACCTTTAAGCAAAGAGCTTAACCCTAAATACTCTGAATAAGAGTATTGCCTAAATGATAATAAAGTAAAATAACTACTTCAAAATTTTTTTTTAACATTAAAGGGTCAATAAGCAATTGCTTTATCCATTTTTGGATTAATGTATGATTGATTCTAAAATAGCATGACATAAATAATTAAAATGACTATTTACCCAAGTTTCACCAGTCATACTTCACAAGAACCCAAAATGAAAGCAGTTTTCCCTCCAATCTTTGTAAACAAAGTAAATGTAAAGAAACACTATATCTTCTCTATAGAAATGGTTACAACTATTTTATGGATACCATGGATGGTCAATGCTTGCATCCATAACATTATCTAAACTGTCTCTGTTTGATGGGTGCTTCACCTCAAGCAAACTAAGATCTTGTTTATAGGACACATTTAAATCTGTCAGTCAACTCCACAAATTGTCATATGCAATTCAAGATTATACACAGAGAAACTATTCTAAAACTACATTTTATAGTCTCTTCCCAGATACCAGCTCCACTACTATATTATTATTACTTAATACTTAATTAATATTTGCTAGCCTGCACAGCCTTTGGTCTGGAATTATAAATATTCATATATTTAGTATATTCATAAAAAAAGTGATTGGTTGCTTGATAGTTTAAAGTAAAGAGGATGTCTGGTCACCTTACTTTAGTGGTTCAATACAAAATTGTACAAAATTGTAAAATGCCTTTCAGACGGATGCAAAACTCTTGAAATAGCTAAACTATTGATGCGTGGCCACCAGACAATCAAATGTTTTGTTGCAAATAAACAACTGGGGCGCAAAAAATGCATGGAGAACAAAAGATGCAAATTAACTGCAATAGACTTGAGAAGAATTAAACGTGAAGATACCAGGAACCCATTATCCTCCATCGCCACCATATTCCAGAACTGCAATCTACCTGGAGTGTCCAGAAGTACAAGGTGTCAAGTACTCAGAGACATGGCCAAGGTCAAGAAGGCTGAAAGAAGACCACCACTGAAAAAGATTCACAAATTGAAACATATGGATTGGGCAAAGAAATACCTGAAGACAGATTTTTCAAAGGTTTTATGGACAGATGAAATGAGAGTGACTCTTGATGGACCAGATGGTTGGGCCTGTGGCTGGATCACTAATGGACATGGCACTACTTCGAGTCAGGCACCAGCAAGGTGGAGGAGGGATACTGGTATGGGCTGCTCTCATTAAGGATGAGGTAGCTGGACCTTTTTGGGTTGAAGATGGACTAAAACTGAACTCCCATACCTACTGCCAGTTTCTGGAAGATACTTTCTTCAGGCAGTGGTACAGGAAGAAGTCCTCAGCATTCAAGGCCATGATCTTTATTCAGGACAATGCTCCATCACATGCATCCAAGTTCTCCACTGTAGGCTAGCAAGCAACGGCCTCAAAGATGCCCAAATAATAACCTGGCCCCCTTCCTCACCTGACTTAAATCCTATTGAGAATTTGTGGGCCCTTCTCAAATGTGAGATTTACAGTCAGGGAAGACAATACATCACTTTGAACAGCATTTGGGAGGCTGTGGTTGCTGCTTTAGCAAAGGTTGATCGTGAACAGATCAAGAAACTGACAGACTCTATGGATGGAAGGCTCATGGCAGTTACTGAAAAGAAGGGTGGCTATATTGGTCACTGAATATTTTTGAAAATACACACATTTTAATTAATTGTCATTAATGTTACTTATTTGTTACACTTTCTTTAAAAATTGAGAATAAATGAGTTGGGAGAAACTATTTTTGTAATTTAGTTGCCTAATAATTCTGCAAACCAACTGTTGCCTAATAATTGTGCACACTTATATATTCCCTTGACAAAGATCAAAACTAACTTTTCCTTTGTTTAACATTCAGGTTTGAGGTTCAATGATATTTTGGATTGACATGAAGCATTGCTATTGTTCAACAATAAAATAAATCTTGAGAAATACGATTTGCCTAATAATTGTGCACACAGTGTACATAGACTGATTCACAGTCTCCTGCCTGATTCCATTTTTTTTAACAAAAACTACTACTTATATTTTTCACACTACCACTGCATGAAGTTCAATGCATTTCAGGTGCCATGGAGTCAAGGTGTTTGAAAAATGTCAAGGTGTTTAAACCAATTATTGTTAGTGAATACATTTCATTGCCTATTTTAGTTTACTCAACTTTCAAGTCAGATATGTTCCCTGAAGTTAAAAGTTTTAGTTGACCCACACTAAGCTCCAATTTAAATTACTGTGTTTGCTCAACTTGTCATATGTTCATTCAACCAGAAATTATTATTTAGCTCTACATGAAAAAAACGTAAGAAATTCAGTCAATTTAAAATTATGTGGTTGCTCAGCTTGTCTCATATGTTCATTCAATTAGAACATATTATTTTGGCATCTCAACAGTGGCAGTGGAATGTGTTACTAAATAATTGTTTGTTTAGGCCAATTACACAAAATGCTAAATTGAACATGCTATACTTAAACATGTTCACTGAATTTAAATTATTCAAACAATCAGACAAATGACAACACAAATCAAATATATTTCTCTCAACTTATATTTTCAATATTCTTTAAGGCACCTTTATCAGTATACAATATTAGTCAGGTTCAATAGTGACAAATAAGTGCACTCTGACCAACAGCATAAATGTAGACAACTCATTGGTCATCAGATAATCAAATTGTAGACTGTCACTAAGCATGATGATGTATCATCTTAATTTGATCACCTAGGACACTGGTTCTCAAACTATGGTATGCATACCACTGGTGGGACACGGTGCTCCCTTTTGTGGATATATATTCAATTAAATATTTTCTGTGGTGGTACGCAGTGAAAAAAGTTTGAGAACCACTGACCTAGGACATTAAAAACTGAATGTATTTGAGTTGTAAGAAAAGGCTTCGGAAGTTTTATTTCTACAGAAAGTCAGACCAAACAATTTATTTTATTTAATTATAATCCACATAATTCAGGTGTCCTCTTGCTGCAGGATATTTTTTCTGCTGTAAATTAGCCAAAGATCATCTATAAAATGCGCATGAACATAGTTTTCAGTATTTGAAGTGAATTTTATGAAGGCTTCATAAAGCATCAAAATTGGCACAAATATGCAGTGCATAAATAGGTCACGAACAATCTATAATCACATTTCATGCTTGGCAAAGAATTTCTAAACACGAAAAAATATGATGTTATGTCACATGCCAGACTGTGCCACATGCCACAGTCTTTATAAAGCATGATATTCAGTTATAGAAAGTTTGTGAATCAGTGCTTATAAAGGCATTATGAAGTCTTCATAAGATTCAACTTAAAGTGAGATCAATATTTCTTTGAGTGGTCTTCTGAAAATATATTGAAGATTTGGACTTCTACTAAGAACTTTAGGACACTTTTTAAAAAAGCATATTGTGATATGCACATCTGTTCAGTAGTAGTAGTGCATGTAGTAGTAAATGAAGTGCACTCTAAATTTGTTGGTATAAACAAGTTAAACCTTAGCTAAACCTCAATAATAAAACACAACTGTGCAGTAATAATGCTGCAACCTTGTGAATTACTGAAAATCATACATTTGTGCAAAAACATGCAAACAAATAAAAGTAAGCATCACCTGTACTAAGTTAAACATTAAGTCAATGCTGAATGGAAGAAAAAAAAACTGTCTTGACCTTCAAGGTCTTACATAACCTGTAAATGGTTTTTTTTTCAACATTACTTTAGCAGACCACAATGAACACATTAAAGAACAATAAAACAATATCCACTGGACACATGTCCCTACTATGAATCAGACACAGTCCCTATGGGACAGAAACATATTTGTCTATAACTGCAATAGTCTATTTTTCAGTGACTGAATTCGAGCTGAACACTTTTTACAGAGAGACAGGAAGATGTTTTGCACAGTCTCCAAAGAATATTTCGACTACTGGGGATACTCAAAGTTGAGAGCATAAAACAGGCTGAAGAGCACTCCATAGATGGTTGGGAAGTTTGGAAGGCCCTCAAGTACAACTGCTTCCTCCAGCACAACTGATCCCGGGCCTGCAGGATTCTCCATCTCCAGGAAACCGACTCTCACCCCTCTGGTGTGTCTCCACAGCATCACCACTGTTTGGAGCACAACAGGGAAATGTAAATAAATCTCTTAAGTAACAAGTGCCACAGCAAGCTCCTCGAAAATGTTGATTTACCTGACAGGTCGTCACTATAGGTATATATTCCTGAAGATAAAGGGGAGGACCTCGCAGTGCCACTGACCTACAATGCAATGTATTTAAAAAAACATTGAATTCCAGGCACCGCACAAATGAGTGTGGTGAAACATTTAAAACATTGTAGTTTTTTATTGACATACATCGTTGAAATCACAAATGTCACAATTAAAAGTAGAACATTCTTCTCTTTGCATTGAATGGCATTTGGTTAGATGGGTCTTCAACGCACCTGTAGTTCTAGAAGTACATTCACAGTGAATGTAGATGCAGTGCAATGGTCCGGTAATGTGGTGCCAGTGTTTGAGTTGGTAGTGGTACAGAAGAATTTCTTGGTTAGGATGGAAAACTTGCAGTGATGACAATGTATGGATCTTTCTGCCTTTGCTCATCCTGCTGGAGAAAGAAAAACACAAAAAACAATTTGGCTTAAAATGTTAACCGGCTATGGGAAAGAAACATTTCACTGACGTTTTTAAACCAAACAATATTGTGTGGCAAGGTGGCCTAGATGAGAATCTGTTCTCAGTCAGCTTACCTGGTTAAAGATTAAATAAATAACTAGCTCCATAATTAATTTGTTAATAATGGGAACTAAATAAAAGGCTAGATAGTGGTAAGCTATGTAGCTAACTTTAGCAAGCATTTAACTCTTAAATTTAGGTTAAACTGGTTAAAATACATGCATGTTTGGTGTGTGGTACATCTACAAGTGGAAACACAAAGTCTGAGCAAATAAAACCTCTAGGAACTACAAACGTGGATTATGAACACAGAAACCACCTAGGGTGCAATGTTGTCTCTGACTGATAGCCAGCTAAAAAACAATCCCAGCTAATTCAACTGTTAGCTAGCTAGAGAGGTCAGTATAAATGGAAAAATAAGTTTTCACTTGGTCTTAACACTTGAACAACAAGCCTATGACCCCAGAGATAAGTTGAATTTGTTAACTAGATACCAACAAAGTATTAGTTAATGTTAGTTAGCTTAACATTACTAGATAGTAGCCATGCCAGGCAGGGCTCAACGTTAAAATGTTTTGCCACTGGCCCTTGTATATTTCTTTGATAACATTTCTAATTATAAAAATTAATAAAAAGATAACATTTGACTTTTAAACAAAACACCATCTCATTCATCCCCGGGGGAACAAGGCAAATGGCTGATCCGTCTTAGTAACTAGGTATGCAGTTGTAAGTCATGCAATCACCCAATGTGCATCTGCATTTAAATTCCTGACCAGTACGGTCAAGGGCCCTGAAGAGGGATTGTCTGCCACCCGCTTGGCTGTCATGTAGACCAGGTGCTGTTTGCTCTCAGCATGGCTGGTCAGGGATTGTTTGTGAATGTTGTCAGTGCCTTTGTAAAAAGACCAACATTTGTCCACTCTAATCAGGAACTTACGACAGAGAACACAGCGCATCTGAGTTCCACTGTAGTCGAAACAGGTGTTTTTTTTTTATTGAGGTAAAAATGTTCGCTTTCGTTTGAGCTTGTAATCATCCTTCACTGCCTTCTTCACTTGAGTGACTCGCGCAAGTTTTTAAATGTTTTATTGAAAAACAATACCAGACAGCCACGCGTCACATCACTGCTCAACTCTTGACTGGCGAACAGTGCATGCAAAGACCTGCAAGGTAGTTATTTGTGCGTGTGCCAGATTACAAAAAAACTGGATGATGTTGAGCTTATAATGCGATTATAATTTTTTTCAATCTAAATTTTTTTTTGCAATGGCCTGATCGGGAGAGTGACTTGCGAGTTTTATTAGTCCCGACTTGACTTTTTACTGGCCCGGGACCATCGGTCCATCTTTATTGTTTAGCCCTGCATTCCCATCACACTAACTAGCTATTAACTACTGTAATTAAGCCCTGATCACACCTACAGCGTCAAAGCACTGAGATACACCGGAAGTTAATTAATTTCAAATGGAACGCTGTGATTGGCTTACAGCATTGCAGTGCAGAAGCAGTTGCAGAACGTTTGGTCTTATATATACGTTGGATTTAATATGCCTCAAATTTTATGCGAGGAAGCAGGAAGGCCATAAGTAGTAGCGAGTGGCGAATGTTTTTTGCACTTATAGCAAACTTTTTCTTATATATTTTTTTAACATATATAGTTCACTAACTACAACATTAATAGTACATATTTCAGAATATTTATTGCGCAAGCATATCACGTTTGACAGCCTATAATATAATCTCCCTATAAAATTCAAAGCTTGGAGGTTATTACAATTCTAAATAGTCAAGACAGTACTGATAGGCTCATTCAACAATGAGACCAACTGCTGAGATTGCGAAAACGCTGGGGACTTTCACCGACTGATTGAAGAGCTTTGGCTTTTAGGAGAGGAATTTCGTTGCTACTTTCATCTGGACCAAGTCCAATAAAATCAACTGTTCCAGATGGTGGGACCACGGGTCAAAATGGACACTAAGTAGCGCGGTTTCATTTGTCAAGCAGAATGCCTGGTCATTTGTCTCTGGTAACAAAAATGTAATTGATTTGTTGTGTTTAATACTGTAACTGAAATTAGGAACTAAACAATCTAAATTAAAGGGCTTGTAATAAAACACATGTAATGTTTTCACAATCTTTATTGCATTGAGTTGGGTCTGTTAGAGGGATGAAAAGTCTAAAACCCATATGGTTATGTTAGCAAACTGCTAGCTAGCCAATAATTGGTAGTCTATGTAGGTAGCTACTTGACGCACAATATGCTCAGTGAAAATGATTCTCTCCATTTTATAAAAAGCATCATGCAACATCTGTGGAGAATCAGTACGCTCTGAGTAATGGCTTAGCTGCACAAAATGTTCTGCAAGCTTTCTGCTTTGACGCTTTGACCGAGGTGTTAACCTTATTAGCCAGAATTTGCAATGCTCTAGTAAGTGTTGCCGCGCAAAGTTGCAGATAGGCCAACATTATCTAGCTAGAGAAATAAATAAAACCGTCTAACAGAAGTAAACATTTAGTAGGTTTTGCTTACCAGTATATAGTACTGTAAGTCTAAGAATATAACTAGCTGAATCATGGATTTGCCTTACCTTTTTTTAAACAATACACCTTTTTTTAACAATACAACACTGTGTTTATGTGAGTGACAGAGAGAAAAGGAGAGAGAGAAAGAAAGTGGTCTGTTCTGCTGTTTCTTGTGGCTTGCTCATAGTCTACAGATCTTAGGATATTACTTAAGATTTCAGCCAGTTTCTTACTCAAATTATCTGTCAGGAAATGTGAATTATTGTGTAGATTTCAAACTTTCACACTTTCAAAACCTTTTTATACCGCAAATACACTAGATGTTTCATTTCTTGTGTAAAGGACAGTAAGCTGCTTAGCAAGTTTCCCTCAACTGTACAACCAGTTTACCTTCTTTTCCAACCAGCCTACTTTTTTTCTACTTTGCAACACATGCTTAGCAAGTCTCCCTCAAGCATCTTAACTTTGCTCCCTTACCCACTTTGCAACTTTTACCCTAAACTTAACCCCTAAGCCAAATTTGCCTTTTCCTCATTCCTCATCCTCATTCAAAATGTTGCCACCAGCTTGAATTTTCCTTTATTTACTATCCTTTCCCCACTAGGAAAGTAAAACCTGTACACACACATAAAACTCTCTCACACACACACACACACACACACACACACACACACACACACACACACACACACACACACACACACACACACACACACACACACACATACACCTCATATCTCCTTTATTCCTTCTGTCTCTTTTCTTCCATTTCCATTTTTGTTCCCCTTTCTTCCTCTTTTTGAAGCAGGTTGAATAATTGATAGTGTATAAAATCTAAGGTTGTAGAGGTTGTAGATTGTGACCATTCACCAAATTGGCTGGTTCAAATTGGGGGGGGGGGGGCTGCTGAGGAGAAGGTGGTGTCTAACCACACTCTTTAATGTAATTGCCTTTAGGGTTCCTGGTAAATATTTCATTGACTGCCAGCCCAAATTAAAGATACAAAGCTGGAAGAGGGCTATTCCTCTCTCTCAGTGCAGAGGGAGGTAGAGAAGAGGGAGAAAAAGGGATCCTATGTACTTGACTTGGCCACGCAGGTACTCTGCCCCCACCAGTAGGACTGGTCTCTAGAGACAGGCATGTCAGAAGTGTGCATATTACTGGAGGGGAGAGTGTGCCACTTGGACGGAAGCAAACGGTTCTGTGTTTTGGTCATAGCCAGGGAGGGTGCCTTTTTGCTTAAGTGATTGTGGCGAGTGGCGGGTCCGTGCAGGGAAATACTGAAAAAGAAAAGAAAGAGCAGAGAGGGAGGGTGTAGGGGGGTCTTAGGGCCCCTTGCCCTAACACGGGACAGGGTTTTACACTGGAACAGAATGGTTTACAGAGAAACGTCATTACAGGACAGGTTTGGGGGTGAAGGAGCCCTGAAATATGCATGAGGTCGGATCTGTAAGGCGACCTGGACAGGATGTACATGCAGTTACAGTACTGGTAGTGTTTTAGTGAAGCAGGATGTTTTAAAGCGCTGGGGAACACAGGAGTGATTCAGGGACAGATATCACTGGGCAGGTCTGCTATTCTCTCCATTAACCCATCTTCCATTATACACAAGTTTAAATATGAGAGGTGTCAATTGATTTCCTATTGTTATAGCACTGAAGGAATACATTTGTTATGCTGTGTGAGGCTTTCAGCAGATTGGGACCCAATCACAGCTTTTAGGTATTAGCTGCTGCTGTTGTCTAAAGTTCACAGACTAAAGACACAGACAAAACCTAGACCTGGACTAAAAAAATCAAGCTCAATGGAGATATTTTGGAGATTCTGCTTAATTTGTGTCTGCAAAACCGGCCCAATAACACAACATAAAATACATTGCTTTCTGGATGATCTCATGGAAATTAATTGGGATCACATTAACAGTGGAGCTTTCACTCCATCAGTTTGTTTACCATTCCCGCTCAGTCACTTTCTTTTTTAATTGTCTCTCTCTATCTCTTTCTTTTTCTCTCTGTCTGTCTCATTTCTCCACCCCATTATTTCTCTTTGGTCGAGGTCTGTAACCCATGGCCCAGCTACTGATTGGGGGGTATAAAGGGAAAGAGACAGAGAGGGTGTGATATGGAGAGAGCAAGAGGAAAGGTGAGAGAAGGAGTAGGGGAAGAAAGAGAAAGAGAAAAAAAGTTTGATATGGATCAATAGATTAACTGAGTGCTCAT
This sequence comes from Esox masquinongy, assembly GCA_016801175.1. Lineage (NCBI taxonomy): Eukaryota > Metazoa > Chordata > Actinopteri > Esociformes > Esocidae > Esox > Esox masquinongy. The sequence goes on along the minus strand of JACXGI010003237.1, from coordinate 41,522 downwards.
TAATTATGTATCTCAGCCCTACAGCACTCGGACATAAAGAGAATGTGCTTGAGGATTGACGTGTAAAAGCTTTAAAATATAGGTCTGTTTACTTGTTCCAGAGCCTGTTGGCAGGGGTCCATTGCCATGCTAGACCAGACCCATGTCCCCAAACCTAGACCCCCACAACACTGACCTTGCAGGGGACAGGGAGAGGAGACGAGGGTGATTCATACTCACTACGAATGACAAGGAGTGTAAAAACTGATATTACTAATATTACTAATTACTAATATTTTATTAGGATCCCCATTACCTGCTTGCAAACACAAGGGCTATTTTTTTGTGTGTAAGAAAAGAATGTACAAAAACTCAAACTGGGGTGAAGATTAATCTGGCAGCACGACAGCAATCTGAAGCATACAGCCAAGACAATGCTGGAGTAGCTTCAGGACTGTCTGAATGCCCAGCCAAACCTTGGACTTTAACCCCACTGAACAAATGTATGGAAACCTGAAGATTGCAGTTCACCGCCGCTCTAATCTGATAGTTTGAGTGGGTCTACAAGGAAGAATGGGAGAAACAGCCCAAACCCATGTGCTAAACTGGTAGAGGCATGTCCAATAAGGCTCAACGTTATGACCGCTGCCAAAGGCGCTTCTACAAAGTACTGAATAAAGTGCCCGAATACCTATTTATATGAGATTTCTCTGACATTTTTTCTCTATTTCCACCAATTATTAATTAAACAGTGTTTTTGCATCATCATTATGGTTTATTATGTGTAAATTGATTGCAATTTTCTTTTTTTTCTCCAAGTATTGTAACGAGTCAGACACAGGAAACTGAAACACTGCAGGTGTTTAGGGCTCTGGAGGGTTTTGAAATATGGAGAGGATGAGAGACAAAAATAAAACTGAAAGACCGCCTCCTGAGGTGGATGCGTTGTCTTTGGTGCGGACTCCCAGTGGCGGTTTGGGAGGAATAGGTGCGGTCGATGGTTAGGCGTCCTCTGCAACCCTTCTCCCCTGGCTGTCTTCCTCTGTAGGGTTTTCCGCATTGCTGCGGTAGTGCGGCATCTGGGACAGCATGGCTTAGCGTCATACTCCTCTTGCCTCCAGCATTTTTTCCAGCTTCTCCCCTGAGCAGCTTCTAGAGAGCCTCTTTAAACCTCCCTTAAAGAGGTCCCAATGGACGGCAGCTATGTAGAGTAGGAGCTGGCTCTGCTGGCTGCTCCCAGAAAGTTCTGGAACCTACCAGGCTTTTTGGGGGCATTGGTTCCACACTGAGGCAGCAGGCATTGGAAATTTCACACCATATTACAGTACATAATAAGTCTAATAATCAGTACAATTTTGTGAAATTGTACTGTGTCAAAAGTGACACGTATCCAACACATCCATCTGAAAACCTCTAGCCCACGGCACATTGCAGACATGTAGTTTTATCAGTCACATATCACCATCACAAGACTATAGAATGTATCAAACACTGTGTGCCAGACGCTTGAATAGATGGTAAATGATGCAGTAAATCTTTTCACCACCTCGGACAGGCTGATATGCATGTCATTAACATTCACCCTCTCCATGCACCTAAGTGCAGCAAATGCAGCTTTCTTCTGGGCAAACTGCAATTTTCCTATGACCTTCTTTGCTGCACCAGATGTCACAGCCAGGCAGGTGCGACAAAATTAGGCCCGTAGGATCTACGTGGTTGATTTGGATGTCAAGAATGCAGAACAATGCCCTTGTCATGGACAGACCTCTTTCCAGTTTAGCAACCGTTGAGTCTCTGTTGAGTCTCTGACCATGAGAGTTTTCTCAACTTGTTCAATCGCTAACTTAATTAATAATGGTTCTGGATAAGGTTTAGCTGAGTGGCATATTGTCCCAAATACAATGCTTTTGATTTTTCAGGAAAAATGCTGCTAGTAATCTATTCTAAAGGAGATATATATTAAGGTTGTCAGTAATTTTCTGTCATATCAAATGTGTATACTGTTGACTTGTCAAAAATAACTCTAGTCAGCTGCCCTGTCACACATCACACTTAACTGAGTTAGCAGTCGAAATAATTATATTAAAGATAACCCTCTGAGTTCCAAAGGGATGGGCACTCTTAATCCATGATATGGCAGATGATGAGAATTCACGAAACCATTAAGCGGTGCTTTGCTATTTTTGGACAGCAACATTTCCTTTACTGTCCTTGCAGGCCAAGTTATGTGCAATTAAAATGTATTTACCTTATGGACGGGATAAGACCTGCCCTTTGTTAATTAAATCTCTGAGGGAAAAACGAAAGTTGCCCACGTCAGTTATCTAAATGTCTATCAGCCAATTGAAATTCTAAAAAGTTTCGGTACATGATCATTTGGCTACTGCTGAAGAGAGAAAGAGCAAGGAGAGGCCTTGGCATGTTATAAGAGACTGTTGATTGATAGAAGAAAAGCGCAAGGCCTTTTTAATGTAAAAGGAAACTAGAAGAGTACACAGAAAAAAGCGAGGAAAAAAAATAATGTTTTCAATGAGGGCAAGTTTCGCTGTTGTAGTAGACAGCAAAGATAATGATAATGTTGTCGCAGCGAATTGTACTTTGTCTGCCTCAATTTTTTTTGATGCGGTCAAGGCAGGAACATCACATTTATTGAAACACCAAAGTTCCTGTCAAAAGAAAATAACTGTGACTGGCAATGTCAATGTAGGGGGAGTACCTGCTAAATGAAAACAAGTTTTTGTACATTTGATTGACACTGGAGCCAAGCAAGTTCAGAACCATGCCAATGACCTCCCGGTCCTGTGGTCACAATTTCGCGCACCAGCCAGGAGAAATATTTGAGCTTGCGAACAAACGTCATTTCTTCAGTGAAACTGTCTATTGCTGAGGCTTTAGCCTGTATGGGCCTTCGACAGACATTTGGACCAACGAATGCAGAAAGGTCAGCTATATCTGCATTACACTGCATTTTAGTGATGAGTGGGAATTCCAAAGCCAAGTAATATGCACCTGTGCTTTCCCTTACCAAAGCTAATATCAATAGTGCTTACATAACTAGCCTATCCCTGGATGAAATACCCAGACTTGTGTTTGTTTTTGACAAAGCTGCAAGCTGCCCTGACACATTGAGCACACACATTTATTAAATAAGGTGGAACACTAAATTGGCAAGAAAAGCTATATCACTAAAGACATGCTCCAGATGATAGTTCTTTTTTTTATCACCTTTCAAATAAGTAAATGATAAGCTAAGCAGATCAAATTATCCCACCCATCAACCTCCTGGCACTGTAGAAATCCACACTCATTAAGAACTGTGCTGTCACCCCCGCTGAAAATCAATTGAAATCCTCAAGTACATCACGCTCCTGAATGGTGGCATTGTCCTGGGCCTGCAAGCAAAACTGGAAATGATGCTGTCACTGAAGTTTGAACAGCTCAGAATTTTCACCAGAGAAGAAGGGGAGGAGATCTATCAATGTGCTCCAGATGAGGTTTCCCTGAGAGCCTGCCCCCACCCCCACCCCGATGAGGAGGTTCAGACTTGCACAGTCTAAGCCACAAAAGGAACAGGAAGAGGCCCAGGAATAGAGTCTTCTTTCTGCCAACAGGAGTTCATGGAGTATATGACTGTGGAGAAAGGATGAGGTTGATGCATACCTGAAACACAAGTCGACTATGCCAGATGACAAATACATTTCAGCATTCTGGAAGCACAATGGAAAAAAAGCTTCATGATTTCCAAATTGGTATAGGCTATGTGTTCTGCAGGTTTAGCCCAAAAAGTTGTATATTTTAAAATCATTGTTTTCTTGTTTCAACAATGTTGTATTTTTTGGTTTAACTACCATTGCATCAAGGTCATAAACTACATTTTAACAAAACGATATAAACAACACTTTGACCCCAGATATGCCTGACTATACAAGTACTATCCCATAGAATTCTATATAGAAGTGCTTTTTCTAGTCTAACTATGAGCTCTGGTAATTAGACTTCTTTTACAGAAATTGTTCTTTGAGTTTCCAGGCGGTTTTACATAATGTTTTTAGACTTTAGACCAACTCTTTACAGTTTTCTTGTATAATGTGCACTAAATATATATCGTAGGTAGGAAAAATAGGCTAGAAAACTCGGTACATGGAAGGACTATCAAAAGGATTCACAATGTAACTGAGTAATCGGGCTTAGTAAAGTCATAAGCATACAAACAATACCTCACAAAATGAAACTGACAAAACAAACTGAATAAATAGGGTACATTTTTCTTTTTTGTTTTATGATTATTACTTACTTTTATTGGGCAATTTGTTTAATGAGTTATATATTATTTTACCCTAATAAAGTGTACAGTATTAGAGCATGGCTATATATCTTGGCTACTCTGGCAATGCGCAATGGTGCTCCCTTGGTTTGAACAGCTGAACTTGAGGATGAAAGTTTTAGGCTACCAAAGTTAGTCCTGTAATTAAAAAAATATGCTAATTGAACATGAATGTTTTTTTCCCTCATTATTTTTGGTTTTGAATGTGTCTCTTGGATCGGAGCAGGCAAAGGCCAGGCGTTTGAGACATTGCCTCTGGCAATAACAAGTACAGTATGGCTGATAAGGGACCAAACTTGGGTAGCGGATATATGGATGGGCTTTGTCTACATCTGGCTGATACATGACTCAGTAGATCTTGATATGTCTATATAAGTATAACCGTAGACCTTTTTGACAGGGAGTGATTTGGTTATGAAGACCCATGTGAATATTTTAAAAACCCAAGGATGCAGTTTTCCCTAACCAATGTCATGATGAGATTGATGAGGATTGTGACATAATGACGAAAATGATGAAGATGATGAGGACAATGATGATGAAGAAGTCAATGATAAGGAAACTATAAAGATGAAGATTACATATGACAGGAACCTGATTGTGACCTGTGTAAATTATCATCTATCTATCTCTATGTCCCTGTTGCATCCCAGCTTCCCTACTCCATGTCCCTAAACTTCACCTCTTTGTGGAATTCTGAGGAAGCAGGCATCAAACCATAGAATCTTAGATCACAAGAGAATATAACAAATTTGCATACAAACACAATCTACATCAACATTTTTGTTTTGTTCTACAAGAATAGAGAGCAGTCATACAAGGGAAAAACAAATAAATAAACAAAATGATGTGAATATGCCGGTGAAGAAAGGAAGGGAAGTGTAATGATATGTACATTTCAATTAATCTTGTTCTTTTCTCTGGTGTCCGATGGGAGTAGAGAGAGACTGAACCTCTATCTACTATGATGGCTTCTTTTAAAGCTGTGGAAACCAGAAAAGGGAGACAGAAGCTATGTTTCAAAATGCGTACTAGTGTTCTGTCTAGAATATAGTAAGTACAGAGGTCAACAGTCCTTTTTCAAGATGGATTCCAAACTTAAGAACATGAAATGGAAAGTATGTACTAAGCTTGTAGGGTGTTATTTTGGCATACTTGGAAACTAAGTGTAAAAACACGACACAGGCAGGTGGTGTGGTTCAAAGCGCAGACCGCGTAGGTTTAATCGAAAGGACAGGCAGAACTCGTGGTCAGAAACAGGCAGGGTCAATAACAGAACGGCAGATCAGGTAAAAGTACAGGCAAGGATGAGACTAAATATATATCGTAGGTAGGAAAAAATAAGCTAGAAAACTTGGTACATGGAAGGACTATCAAAAGGATTCACAATGTAACTGAGGAATCGGGCTTAGTAAAGTTGTAGCATACAAACAATACCTCACAAAATGAAACTGACGAAACAAACTGAATAAATAGGGTGCTTTTTCATTTTCGTTGTTCCCAGTATTCATTGCAACATTTCTGGTCATCCAAGAAACAACAACCAAATAACTTCATTTCATTGTTATTAAAGTTATTGCATGTTAAGCAAAAGTATGATTCAAATGATTTTTTTGTGTATTTTAAGACAAGCACAGGAGAACGCAGGACGCAAGAACGAGTTTTGAAACGTAGAGTTTCTATCAACTCTGATGGCTTCTTTCAAAGCTGTGGATAGCATAACAGAAAGCAGCTTTGTTTTTGCTTTGCTCCCTACAGTAAGGCAACTACACAACAAGGAGACCCTGGTGAAACAAATAATGACAACCTCCTAATGGACAGACCAACACCGGAACACACAAATGCAAGAGGCAAAAAAGTGAAAAGTCATTAAACAAATCCAGATGCCTTTGTCTTGCTTGACTCCTCGCTAGAGGCTGGTTGTGTTTATGTGCGGGGCTCAGATCTGTTATTGGGAGCAGGGGGTTGGTGAGGATGAGGGGGAGATGCTGGGAATGGATTCTCCTCAGGGTGAGAGAGCCTTGTGACTATCCTCTCTCAGTCTCAATAGCGTACTGTAGTGTACACAGTAGTGGACACCTCACAGCGCACATGGCACATACACACATTGTATGTTTTACTAACCTTATGTTTTACTATACTTATTCCCATTTACAATTCCATTTTCCCTAACACTAAACCTAACTGCATCCATTAATCAAAGCATAAACCTAACACTGAACCCTGACTATCCCCAAATGGTCCCGACCAGGATCGTGAAAAGGGTACACACACATACACACACACGTGGTTTCACTTGGTTTTGCATGTTCTTGTTGTCTTGAGCGCCCTTTCGACTCGACACTCTGATCATTTTGGGAAAGCTTATTTTTGGTCTTGGTATTTGTAACAGTGAAATGTGAAACACAGCTCTGTCGCTACCTTTCATCAGGAGCAAAGTGAGCGCAGCCCGTCCTTTCTGGGCAGCCAGGTTCGGCTGGCACGACCAGTCTCAATGGCAAGGCTGTGCTTATCTTTCCTCCGTTTTCACAGTGGTCAGACAGTCAGTCACTGTGCACTGTCTGTCCAGAGCCAAACAGCACGGAAGTTTACTTTGAGATTTTGTTGTGTTTTCCCAACAGTTGCTTTTTGTTTGGTTATAATTTGGTTGGTATAGATCAGGGATGCTCCGTCCTGGTCCTGGAGAGCTACCATCCTGTAGGTTTTCACTGAGATAGTTGCTGTCTCTCTCGCTTTCTGTCTCTGTGTGTCTCTTTCTCTCGGTTTCTCCTTGTCTGTCTAAATTAAATTTCAATATGAAGGTTTTTATTGACATGGGAAACAATTCTTCATATTGCCAAAGCACATGGAAAAAAGAATGGTTATTATAAACAAAAAAACTACAAAAAAATTGTCTTTCTGTTAAAAATTAAAAAATGTTACCACCGCTGATATCTATGCTAATATCACAACTATAACTCATTTTAATATTAACATCAATAACCACTAATATGTATTAGTACCACCACTCTATTACAGCTATTATAATCACCATAATCAGTACTACAGCTACCATCTATAAACTATATTTACCATTAGACGTTTGACTTCCAGCAACCACAACAATTATATAATAACAATCACAAAATTATTAACAAGTGTTACTGGTTACTGATCCAGACTGGGTTGCTCACTGTCAGGCTAGAGGAGGTAAATACATATTTAGCTGCAAGAGGAGCTGGTGCCCCTTCACCCTTCACTGTTTAAAATATTACCACTTGCTTTACGGTTTTTCACAATGGCTTTCATTCAAAATCTGGTTCAATATACAAAACACACACACATACATTGTGCAACGTTTCAGACGGAACACCATTTACCTTTACCCATAAGCACTATTCACCTGTTTTCACACATTTTTCTGTGGTATTAAACACATATTAAACACATAATATACACATATATTATATATGTGGTATTTCTGTGATCCCTACACATAACTCTTTGTAAAGCACAATAGTCGCAATGTTGTCATGTACAAAAACACTGCCATTCAAAATAACAAATTCAAATCATCGTCACTCTTTACACTCAACAGCCAGTTGTCGAGGTGTAAACACTAAAAAGAAAAGGGTGTTAGCAGTTGTGAAAAACTGTAATAATAAATTATTTGGAATAAATTGATTTTCTTCAAACAATAATAATGCAAATATTTTTTTTGTCTCTCTCCCTCTCCTGCTCTGCCCTGGACCCCCACAGGTGTTCCAGAACGGGACAGGGACAGACTTTGATCATTAGGTTTCAGGAGCCCAGAGGGGAGACTGGAGCGATGTGTTCCAGTGTATATGTGTGTGTGTGTCTGAGTCTGTCTGTGTTTATGGGGGTACACAGAGGACCACAGCTGGTGTGGGACGGCTGTCTTTGTGTGTCGCCGCACCCCTCTACAGTCCTAACAGGATTAAGGAACGGAGCTTGGCTCACTCCCCGACGCTTTGGGGAAAGTGTCCACCCCGTCCCGTCTGACAGGAGCTTAGGGGACCCCTCTGTCACCCTATCTAGAGCCCAAAGGTATAGCACTCCCCTGGGATCTGAGTTGAATGCACATCCTGTCACCACCGGATTGACATCCCGCACCCCAAAAGGCGAAGGGACGGGTGAGGAGAGTCGATTTCTGGTCACACGACATCACACAGTCACAAGAGCACATCAGCCTGGTTATAACATATTTATTGTTGTCTCAGGCTGCTGTACATGGGTGTCTAGTGACATAACAGCTTCACACATGGCTCTGTGGAAACACACCCGATACTTGTTTTTCTCAAAGGGGTCTTTTCTTAATCTATAAAGAAATATCTGATGTACGTGTTGTTTCATTCAATGACCCCTTGTTGTCTGAACTTGTTTTCTAAATGGCCACTTAGGAGTAAGTAGAAGATTGAAAAATAGAAAACAATCTTCAGACTCATTATTCAAATGTGTTTCGATGTAGACTTAAATCTCAGAACTATTACAAGTACGTGAGATCTTATCATTGTGTCCTCATGAGCTCATTCATGTCTCATTTATTGCTCCACAAAAGCCTTTGTGAGCATAATGGAGAGATAAAGTAAGAGTCAGCTCTGAACATATAGATTCATAATTGAGGCATTATTTTTATGTGCATGCATTAAACACAACAACATTAAAGTATCATGACAATGGATTCTTAAAATATATTTAATATGGATTTAATATGGATTCTTAAAATATATATAAATATATTTTTAATGTTTACAATATTGTCTATTCATGTATTGGAAAGAGTCCAAATTCCTTGAAATTTTTAAAAGTGTATTAGTATTGTGTAAAATGGTTAAATAGTAAAAATATGGCCCTGTCTAAAATTTATGTGAAAAGTTAGGTTTTTGTTTGAAATGTAAATGTTGACCTTAACTGTTCAAATAAAAAAATAACTCATAGCAAAATGACTCTGGGACCTGTCTGTTATTTTACTTTACCTGTCTGTTATTTTACTTTACAGGTCAATTAAACAACATGTGTCCAATCTAAAAACAAATGTCATATAAATAGAACTACCTTGTAACTGGTACAAACTATACTATAACTATATCTCCACATATAGTATATCTGTACAAACATTTAAATCTGTTATCGCAAACGTGGATATTTGAAAGTGTTGTCACTAACACATGAACAGATAAATCCCTACATCAAAATGGACCTGAGGTCCACCTGAAACATGTTTGAAAAATGTCCTGAAAAAGTCAAAATACAGTGCCCTACCGGAATGATGTTCACCCTACGTAAATAAATGAACAAAAGAGGCTGTGAATGAATGTCATTGTTGTTTATCGGCTTGGTCTTACACTCAAAATATCATATAAATCTAACCTTTGAGTGAACATATAAAGAATAATAACTAAATTCCGAATAAGACTGCACTTTTGATTGAGTCTTGGGAAACTCTTAAATGGTCCTCCATGACATCCTGTTTCACTGGTGTACAAATGAGGTGACACAGGCTAAACTCCCTTAGTCATCCATGAACATGGGAAAGGCCAGAGATCACGCAAATGTAATGAGACAATAGGTTGTTGACCTTCATAAATCAGACAATAGCTCCAAAAAAGATAGCTACACACCTGAAAGTACCCATCTCTACCCTTAGGGTAATGAATCAGAAATATGAAACAACTGTAGCAGTGATGAACCTGCCTGGAAGAGGACGTATGTGTTTTTGCTCCCAGACACAGTGAGGATGGTTCAAGGGGGCAAAAAAATCTCAGAGGATGACATTTGGAGAATTGCGGAAGTTGGTTACATCTTGAGGTCTCATACTGGGTTTATAAAACAATCATATTGGGTTTATAATACAGTCATACTGGGTTTATAATACAGTCATACTGGGTTTATAAAACAGTCATACTGGGTTTATAATACAGTCATACTGGGTTTATAATAGTCATACTGGGTTTTATTTCAGATCATGCCCCCATGGCATTGTCTCATGCATGGAGACATACAGGAGAATTCAATTAAATGTTTTTAATTCAGAGACCTCTGTGAGAAAAATACGAGCTCATACAGTAGATGTTTTTTTCTTCTGAGTAGAATTTGAGAGATGTGAGTTCCCATAGTCTTATTTGGTGTATCAGGGACCTCATATGTCTAGGAGAAACAAGGGGAAGAGATGAGATGCCTTTATGGATTTTGCTGTCCTATGGGAACATTGTTAATGACATAAAAATGCCGACATATCAGTGAGGAGTCTACCCTCAGCTGCTCTAAAACAAGATTTTGCACATGAATCTTTATTTGGACAGGTCTTTGATCAGAAAGGAAATTATGAATTGTTAGGGATACTATATTATATGGTATAAGTACTTTATATTCTCTGCAACAAAATAATGATCCTATAATGGTCATAATGGACTGTCAGGGAATTACACTGAATGGGACAAAAACAAAACATACTGAGCACTTTTACTCACTGCAAGATTAAGAGAGATAATCGTTCATCAATTTCATCCTTCTTTATCTCATTCTAGCCTGTAGTCAGATTCACAGAGATGATGCTGTGTAATGTGTGGAGGAGTATGTGCTGATGAACAAATTGTAAACATACCATTTATTTACTACCAGAGGCTGTCAGCTAATAGCTTAGGGGACATATCAGCCTGTCTGACCACACAATCTTAAACTATGATACACATTTTCAATAGGTCACTGCAGCCTCAGTAGAAAGGGGTCCCAAATCGCACTGCCTTAGCGTCACTGTGATCAGGAGATCCTGATAGTGGTGTATTGATAATACCTAGTAGTATTGCAGCATTGCATTGTGCTGCCTTGTCTTATCATGCTCTGGCAACTCAGTGTGGTGGCTCTGGTGCCTGTAAGCTAAATTGTGATTACAGGCCGAAGAATGGGCTCTCCTCCAAGGTCATAGTTTTTCAGTTGGATACTTCCTGGTTGAGTGAGCAGTGTGATGTGCAGAATGGCTTAGCAAGGTGTAAATTGGAGAGGCACATCTCAATCGAGTTTTTTTGGAACTCATCATTATCCATGCACACTTTTACATTATTCAGTTACTGGAAAACAATTTTTCTTCAGTCGCATTGTTTTCAGTTTACGGTACAGAGCCATTAGCAGTGCTTTGTTTTGTTGTCTCCCACCACTGAGCTTGACAACGTTTGGAATTACTGATGATAAAAAAGTTTAGAATGTTGTTCCCTTCTATAATATAATTGCTAAAATTGCTGTCAATATATTATACAATATTTTTATCCAGGAGGCATTTAGGTTAACAATAATATGTGAAAACTGTTTCTAGAATGAGAAAACCTGATTTAATTAGGGCGAGGAAAAACCAGCTGAGAAACATTGTGCTAGGAAACAGCATGTCATTATTCGTCCTGAACCAGTACTTTCTGTTTGGTTGATATAACTCCCTGTAGGAAAGCCTATGAGTGCTGTGTTCCTCTCAATGTTCATGCAAGCTTGGGTCTGGTGCAGTTCCGCTGGTTGCCTGACCGTGAGGATGTTGAATACTGCAGAAAACTCTAGCTAACTGTTGATAACTGTTTGTTTTGTATATCTATAAAGTCTGTATGTGACTGCAGGGCTGGTTGCCTGGTGCAGCTCTCTAGTCTACCTCCTACCTGGCAGGCAGAGTGGCCTGGGGTGCAGAGGGAGTGAGTGCTCTGCTCTCATTACAGTAACACTGAAATAATTATGAATGGTGCGGCGAGACTTCATCAGAGGAATATCTATTGTATTATTTATTCAGCCAACCAGTCCCCTGGTTCAGGGAGGAAGAGAACACATATAAACCTCCAGCCTCCCTCCTCTCTGCCTCACATGCTCTTCTGTTAGCCTTTCAAAGCAGAGGTGCCCACTTGTTCTCCAGCAAGGCATGGCCAGGCTGGGTATAGCTAAGCTGGGCTTGGGGTCCTTTTACTATGTTGGCTATGGAAGCAGCTAGGCCTCTTAACATTATTGCTGGAGCTGTCAGGCCTGCCTATGGATAATACTTCTCAGAAAGCCAGTCTGTCTGTACACCATGCCTGTCCTGGATGCTGTGGGGCCTTTTCCAGCCTCCATCCAAAGATATAGATGGTCAGTGGGATGAGAGACAAGGGGGCCGAGCAGACTGACTGACTAAATAACTTACCGACATACTAACCAACATAATGACAGACTGGCTTACTGAATGAGTAACTGACTGACTCACTGACTGCCCAAGGGAACAGCTGCGTCTCACAGACTGAGAGGGCGGAGACGCCAGGGGCACAAAAGGTGAGTGATGCTGGTTGGTTTACAGCTGTCCTTTCCACCAGATAGCTGGGCATCAAGAAAACATGCAGGAGTACGGGAAATGTGCGGACCCTTCTCGTCTGGTTAAAGATGGACTCAGAGGATACGGAAATCAGATTTTAGATCATCTACCTGGACTGAGAATCCATACGGGATAAGATCTGCGCTTTCCTCTGGGGAATAACGTTGTAATTCATTACGTGATAATGACCATAGAGTGTTACTGATAGATGGTCGTGATCAGTGACCGTCGGGGTCTGTCCCATTTGTGTTACCTGCTCTGGTTACTGGCTCGGGTCGAGTTGGTTCATCTCGTTAGGAACAACTGAGCACGCTCCATTAATAATGCACAACCCCTCCTTGGCAACTGTATGGTCGATGCCTGGCAACCTGGGGTGCAGCACTCGGATCCAGGATAAGGGGAGACAGGGGAGAGCGGGAGGGGAGGGAGACGCGTCGGACGGCGTCCCACAGGTGCTCAGCTTGTCTTTGAGCTGTTCATTGGACCTGTGTTGAAAAGAGGAGTGCGTGTACGTGGCGTGTGCCGCGGTGTGTGTTGTTTAACTGCAATAGCGTGCTTTGGACTGAGTTCTTAAGCTTAACAACCTTCTCAACCCTGATAACCACAGACATGCATGGAGTAACGTCTAATAACTGACAACATCAATTCACTAAATTGGAATAAATTGGAGTGCTGCATGTGCTTGTGTCGTTCATCAGGTGCGTGTCCAACTGTGCAAGTGTACAGTATGTGTTACTATCAATGAGGAGTCTACCCTCTAGAACCCATAGACCATTGGGAGACCTGCTGTGCTCCAGCCCAGTGGTCAGTTCACAGGGCTATAGGCCTATAGGCCAAGGTGCGCCATATCCACTTAAAACATTAATAACTTCCCACCTTCCAGATTTGTTCATGTGAATTATTAAACGTCGGATCATTATCAATTATTCAAAATCTGTCCTTTTCTTTTCTTTTTTTGGAGTTCATTTATTGGATCAGTGGCAGTTTTTCTCCTTTGTGACGGTGTGTGGGGCTTTCTCTCTAGATGGAGTTTTTATGATGGTCTTTCTCTTCCGACTTTCCTCCCTCCCTGGGGTTTCTCTTTCTGCCTCTCTGTTGTGGTGTGTAAGGGCCTCTAGTTCATTTTTCTCTCACTCTGTCTTGCTATTCATTTTTGGGGGTGTCTCTACCTCTCTCTCCCCTTTTCTATCTCTTTGAGACTGAGGGAAAAGAATGGGATTCTCTCCTCCGTCTCGTCTTCCTAAAACATGATTAATACTTGATGGTCCTACAATATATATCCCACGCCCTGGCGCCTCTGAGGGATTTCGCTGTGTGTATGTTTGTGTTTGTGTGTGCGTGTAAGAGACGGATCTTTGGTTAAATCTTCCCAGTGCTAGGCATTCATTTTTTGTTTTATGTTTAAGGCATTGGCCAACAGTAACATTTAAACACTCAGAATAAATGGCTAAACCTAACATTCATTTTATTTGTAGGCAAAAGTCTGTCAATCTCTAGATTAATCAGCTTAATAAAGTTTATTAAAGTCATTGGTTTACTATTCTTTGCATGCAATGACAACATCAAGCTTTTAACACTCCACGCTCAGTAGATGCATTTGCAGGTTTTTTTGCATGTGTGAATCTGTTTTTTTTTCCCCAATTCTGACTTAATGGCAAATCCTGACCATCTTACACTCACTTTAGTTGTACATAATATCAGAAGATGTTTCGGCATACCAGCACGCTATTACAATTATTGCCTTTTATAAAAAGATGTGAATGATTATGAGTGAGAATGTTACAGAGGCAAAAATACTCTTTTTAGATTTCTAGACTGGCACCTCGAAAACACTTTGATTATAACATGGTTGTGAATCTTTATGGACACAATGTATTTTTGAATGGCGACACGAAAACACGTCTGGAGCTTTGAAGGGTCATACAACAGACATCACTGTTGCCTGTAAAATAGATGCTGTGTCTGAAGCATGACTGTCCATCACTAGGTGACCGGTTCTGTCAATCAAATCATCTCAAGATGCATTCACACTGCCTGCTGCCTGTGTCCAGACTGAGATATTTAGTCAGTGAAATGTATCTGGAGGAAGAACAGAAATGCCTGTCAGATGTAAGAGGAAATCTTGCGATGAAATTCCCATCTCCTCAATCAATTTCAAATAGTCTCATACAATTCCGATTTCTGTATAAACAATACCATCCTGAATGCAGCAGCCTGCCTAGTGTTCTCCATGGTACTTTCCTACAGTGCAGCAGGAAGAGCTTCTTCTCCCCACCTTCAGGGCAATGCTCAAACCCTACGTCCCCACCCGGACTCTTCGTTCAGCCACTTCAGGGCTGTTGACAGTCCCACCACTATGGGAAGGCAGCTCACGATCTTTCCAGTCAAAACTCCTCTCTGTCCTGGCACCCCAATGGGGGAACCATCAGACTAGGATGTAGGTAGTCTACTGTAAGTCACCCTGGACAAGTGTCTCCTAAATGACTAAAATGATAAATGTAAATGTTAAATCAATTAATATTTATTGATCAAAGTCTCGGGCAAAACAACTTAAGTCATACAGGTTACTGTTCCCAAAAATGTACCTATCAACTAAGAGAAAGTTACGTTTGGATACAGTAGATCCCCATCCGTCATCAGTGAGTGACAAGCATGTCAGCCACACAGAGATGATAAGACACCTTTAATCATTCCCAGGTTTTCTACGCCAAGCAGAGGGACTCCATGCACCAGGGAGCACAATGACTCCCTAGAAGGCTAGTCATATTTAAACTAAATGTTTGCAGTTATGTTTTACATTCATGGATATCTCAGGGGAACATGTTTGTCTAGTTGGCCACAGCGTTGAATGTACACCTGACCTGTCCTTATTGCAATCAGTGTTTGTGGCTCTTTTGTATTCAGTATTCAATATTTCTATTGAATATAGTAATGAAGTGTGACACACACACATACATGTACACTCACACACGCACGCACACACACACACACACACACACACACACACACACACACACGCACACACACACACACACACACACAGTCACTCATGGTCTTCGTTTTTTGATCATGAAATATGAACACACACACACACAGTGAGAGCAGATACAGTAAAACGGTTGACTGTGTGAAGTCATCCACTTCTTTAGGGAGTCCCCTGCCAGTTTGAAGCCTTTGAGGAGACTCATCCATATTACATCAGCTTTACTATAGGCTGTGATCTATCTTCATAGAGAGATAAAGGAATGAGAGATGAAGAGAGAAGGAGAGAAGGAAAGAGGCGGCGGCAGATAGCGACAAACTGTCATTTTTCTAAACATACTGTATCCATGGTAAAAGAGCAAGGGAAATAAAAAATAGAACTGGATTTAAACATTTAGTGACACACCCCTCTCTGACTCATCCAGCTTCTCTCCCTCTCTCTTTATCTCTCCCCTCTCTCTCTATCTCTCTGTTCTCCTCCTCTTCCCCTGTCCCTCTGCATTAAGAGCAGCCTGGGGGCATGTGAGGCATAGATGGGTGTGTGTCTGTGTGTGTGTGTGTGTGTGTGTGTGTGTGTACATTTGAGAGAGTGAGTGAGAGAGAGAGAGAGAGAGAGACAGAAAGACAGAGCGAGAGAGAGAGAGGAAAAATAGCGTAAAAGGAGGGGGGTCTGATCAGAGATGTCATTTAAATAAGTGTTTGTGGAGCAGGGAGAATGGGGGCAGGCTGGGGGGACATGAGGGGGGCCGGCTCTTTAGAATGGGGGCAGGCTGGGGGGACATGAGGGGGGCAGGCTGGGGGGATATCGAGGGGGGCAGGCTGGGGGGACATGAGGGGGGCAGGCTCTTTAGTGGCTCTGTGATCCCAGGCACCAATCTACAGCTGGTACAGCAGCAGGCTACCCTGCTCAGCCATATGTTGCCTGGGCTGCTCCAATTATACTCCCTGGAGCAGGGTCCCCTCCCCCCCCAGCCCTCCCCTGGCCCTGCTCTGCCATGAAGGCTGTGTGGGTCTACCACCGGAGTCGGCTACTGTTTCACTACCCAGGCTCTCACTGCTGTCACTTACTTAGCAAGTTACCACCCCCCCACGCTCTCTCCCTTTTTCTCTGTGTCTTTTTCTGTCTCTGTCTTTCTTCCTATCCCATCTTTACTTATCACACACAATTTTTCTGCCTTTTCACACATAATCCCTCTCTGTCTTTCCTTTCCCTACCCTCACCCGTAACCCCACTCCCCCCTTGTCCCCTTCAGTGTCCTGCCTGACCTCCTGTATGCCCCCATTGATTTTCTTTGTCTGTATTTGTATAATGCCATAAGTTAAGTCCTTCAGTTAGCACTCTACAAACTCTGAACGCCAAATTAATACACTGGATGGCAATGATTGTCACCCCAGAGCCCTGTCGACAGGGAATAGGATAAATGGCTACCAGTTAGTCCTCATCATCTATTAATAGAAGTGTTAAATGTGTAACAGAGAGTAACTGGAACCCCTTTGTTATGACCCAATCAAAAGCTATGAATGAAACCATTTTTTTTATGATACATTCCACTGCTATGAAATTTCATCCAGAAGGTGAAGAGATGGTTTGTGCTCAGTAGTATACTTATATGCTAACAGTTTGGCGTTAGTCACAGTCACAGACAGACAGACAGACTGCCGGACAAACAAGCAGGCAGACAGACACTGGGTACTGTAGCTGATGCTCAACCTGTGCTGTGGTTGGTCTCACCTCTACTCCACCGATCACCTCAGGATACAGTGGCTGCTGTTTGTTTGTTTTGGAGCCAAGACTGACAGTTAGGTCTAATTTCAGATGTGAGAGGAGAATATGACACCAATATGACCCCCCCAGACACACACACACACACACACACACGCACACACACAAACAAACACATACACACATTACTCATACCAATCACCTGTTCCCCTGATGACCAGTCTCTCAGGCAACTGAAAAGATCCCCCCCACCCCCCCCCCCCACCCCAACCACACACAACTCTGTTTACTAAACTTTCCACATGTGAAATATTTATAAGGAGAGGGAGGCCGTGTGTTTGGGTGGGGGCGCTGGTGGAGCGCAGTAAAGGGCTGTAAGGTTACTGCTGAGTGGTTGTTTGGTGATTTGGACTGGTGAAGGAAAGGGTGGCTAACACTGCAGGCTACAGGAGAAGGAAGTGGTCAGTTACAGACTTGAGGATTAGAGAAGTATGTGATCTGTTACAGATTTGAGGATTAGAGGATAATGTGATCTTTTCCATTTAAAGAATAGAGAAGAATGTGATCTGTAACATTTGAGGATTAGAGAAGAATGTGATCTGTTACAGATTTAAGGATTAGAGCAGAATGTGATCAGCTGCAAATTGGAGGATTAGAGAAGAATGTGATCTGTTACAGATATGGATAAGAGAACAATCAGTTTTGACAGTAGTGAATACTGGGAAGTCCTAAGTATTTATACAGTCAAACAAGTTTTGTTGTTGTGGCTCTGTACTTCAGCGCTCTGGATTTGAAATTATGCAATTAGGTTAATTTGAGGGTATTTTTGATATTCAATTAACCATTTAGAAAAAAAACTGCACGTTTTGTACATTGTCAACCCCCATTTAAAGGTACACAAGTATTTGGACAAAAGTATTTGGATGGCTTGACCGCCGTTTCTTAGTTAGATGTGTTTATTCATTAATGCATACACATATGAGCTGACAATGTCTAGATTTTGCATTTGGATTCAGTTGCAAATGTCACAGCCCAGTGTCAATTCAAGTCAATATGGCCATCATGATGATAAATCAAGTGTAAATCAATCAGCGACATACCGAAACATTAGGAATTCCAAAATCAAATGGTTGGTACATTAAAAAGAAGAAAGGGCCGGTTAGATCAGCATTGGCAAATTACATGCTGGACCGATGAAGACCTTTACAGAGGATGACCAAATAATTGGTTACCATAATTAAGATACAATCAACAAAGAACTGTCCGAAAGAAGAGGAACACCCTCCAGGACATACGTGGGAGTATGTCAGCCAGTACAATTCATAGAAGACTTCATCAGCCTCTACTACAGGGGCTAGACTGAAAGGTGTAAAAACACTAGTTAGCCTCAAAAAAAGAATGGCCTAAAAATACAAAAAAAGAACCTGCAGAATTCTAGAAAAAAACGACGTACCAGCGTGTAGACAAGTGGAAAGTGTGGAGGGGAAAAAGGAACTTGCATACTTCTCAACATTTCTAGGAAAAAGGTTGAAGAGGAAGTTTTGTTTTGGGAATGTACTGTATGGCTGGCACTGGAACTGACTAAATCTAACTGTTGAATGCAGCAGTAGGATGAACTGTGGACATCATGGAGTCAAAAGACTGCTCATAAACAACCCCGTTTCCAGAAAAGTTGGGACGCTGCATAAAATGCAAATAAAACAGAATGCAGTGATGTGCAAATCATTTATCCCTGTATTTAACTGAAAATAGTACAAAGACAATATATCAAGTGTTGAAACTGAGAAATGTTATTGTTTTTGGAAACTGCATGCCCATTTTGTATTTAATGCCAGCAACACGTTTCTAAAAAAACCAATTCTGTAAGCGTTTGGGAACTGAAGAGACCAATTGCTGTTGTTTTGAAAGTGAAATGCATTCTCATTCTTGCTTGGTATAGGATTTCAGCGGCTCAACAGTTTGGGGTCTCCTTTGTTGTATTTTTCTTTTCATAATGCGCCAAATGTTTTTAATGGGTCTGGACTGCAGGCAGGCCAGTTTAGCACCCAGACTCATTTAATACGGAGCCATGCTGTTGTGATACGTGCAGAATGTGGTTTGGCGTTGTCTTGCTGAAATAAGCAAGGCCATCCCTGAAAAACACTTTGTCTGGAGGGCAGCATATGTTGCTCCAAACCTGTATATTCTGTTCAGCATTTATGGTGCCTTCACAGAAGTCACTCATTCCATGTGCACTACTGCACCCCCATACCATTACGGATGCTGGCTTTTGAACTGTGCGCTGAAAAGGAGCCGGATGGTCCCTCTCCCAAACTCTTTGCAATTTTATGAGATCCCCAAACTCCTTGCAATTTTACATTGAGAAATGTTATTCTTAAATTGTTGCATTATTTGCCCATGCAGTCTTTCACAGATTAGTGAACCCCTCCCCATCTTAACTTCTGACAGACCCATCCTCTCTGGAATTATCTTTTTATATCCAATCATGTTACTGACCTGTTACTAATTGATCTAATTAGTTGTGTGATATTCCATCAGGTTTAGTTTTTTGGCATGACACAACTTTTCCAGTTTTTGTTTCCTCAGTCCCAGCTTTTTTTAAATGTGTTGCTGGCATCAAATTCAAAGTGGGCATATATTTTTCAAGAAACAATAAAATGTCTCAGTTTCAACATTTTATATGTTGTCCTTGTACTATTTTCTATTGAAAATAGGGTTTAAATTATTTGCACATCATTGCATTCTGTTTTCATTTACATTTTACACAGCATCACATCTTTTATGGAAACCGAGATACAACCAAATGCCTCAAAATGTGCTTCACCTCACAGAAGAACAATGATCAATCATCCGCCTTAATCCAATTGAACATGCATTTTCCCTTGCCAGAGATAAGACTAAAGTTTAAAGATGCCCAGAAACAAACAGGAACTCAAGATGGCCTAGCAGAGTCTCACCAGAGAAGACATCCATTGTCTGATGTCTATGGGTTGCAGACTTCAGGTTGTCAAAACAAAATGCAAAGGATTTGCAACCAAGTACTTATAAACAAAACCTGTGTTATAGCCCAGATATTTATGGACTAAACTGTATATCAAAGAATGCCATATTGGCATAGACTTGCATTGCACTGAGCATTAAATTATAAGGGCACAGCCAGCAAAGTCTTTAAAATCAATACTGTAAAACTGAACAAACTCAGACATTCACAATGTACAGTGACTCACATAAGTATTCATCCCCTTTGGACTTTTCAACATTTTATACATGAAATCAAGTATTCACCCTCTTTAGTCAATATTTGGGCAATAATTACAGCCATGAGTCTTTGGATAACTCTCTACCAGTTTTTCACATCTGAAGACAAAAAATGTTGCTCAAACTCCATCAAGTTGGATGGGGACCATTGATGAACAGCAACTTTCAACTAATTCCACTTGGATTGAGGTCCAGGCTTTGACATGGCCACTCCAGGACACTGACCTTTTTGTTTTTAAGCTACTCGTGGGTGGCTTTGGCTGTATGTTTGGGGACGTGGTCCTGCTGGAAGATATGTTTTTGCCCAGATCTTCCAGATCTCTTGAAGACTTCAGACGGTTTACTTCTAGGATTTCTCTGTACTTTGCTGCATCCATTATGCACTGTCTCTTTACAATCTTTCCAGGCCCTGACACAGAGGTGCAACCCCATGGCATGATTCTGCCACCACCATGTTTCATGGTAGAGATTTTCTCAGGATGATGTGAGTTATGATTGTGCCAAACATATTGCTTAGCGTTTAGGTCTCATCAGACAATAGAATTCTCCTTGGTGGCCTCCATGACTACAGCTCGTTTTGCCCGTATACTTTTTAAGGTTATCAAGTTTTAGACAGATTCTGTTTAAATTTCTGAATAATTTGCAGGGATATTCAACGCCTTGAAAAATGTTTTATACAATACCCCTGATTAGTGACTTTGAAGTACCTAATTCCGGATTTGCTTTGGTTTTTACTTTGTTTCAATGACATAGTTAGAAATTGTACTAACCAACTGTGGGACCCCACAGAGACAGGTGTATTTAACCTGACTTCTTGTGAAACACGTTTATTGCAAACAATTAGCCTGGCCAGTTCAGCCAGGAAACCCGACTGGTAATTGGTCAGCAATGCATCAGCTGATGCAGGATCATTCCTATGACATGTCAGATTGTATACCTGTCCATTTAATCATCAGGTTACTCAGTCAGTCAGATGTTGATGCTTGTACTAGAAGGCGGGTGCATGCCCACCCACCACCCCTGCCTCCACCTGTTTGGTTCTGTGTTCCTAGTGGGGGGGATCGATACTGTGTACCTTGCTCTTTGCCATGGGAATTGCATTAATAATGTCAAAGTTATGTTAATGTTGGTAGTATCGTGTACACAATCATGTGATGGCAATGAGTTACCCTAGAGGAGCAGAACCTAATTCCAAGAGTTGCATGTACAGGACTGTGCATAAGTTCTCCAATAAATGGTTAAACGTATATGGGGTGTTTCTGTCTGAAGTAGACTCTATTCAACTAATTAAATGATTTCTAAAGACAATTAGTTGCACTACAGCTTATGCAGGTTTGTCATAGCAAAGAGGGTGAATACTTATACCATAATTTTTTTCCTGTTTTGAATTTGTAATTAATTTAGAATTAGTCTTTATTGTGTTTATTGTCGTAACATAATGAAATGTGGAAAGGTCCAAGTTGGGTGAATAGATCTGAGAGCCACTGTAAAAGTATTGAGGATGTTTTGTAGAATACCATATCCATAACTGTCTGTGAATGGGACCCATGTAGGGTTGTCTTGACAGGGGTAAGTCCAGAAAAATGGTGTTGCAAATTCGGGCCTCCCTGTACATCCCTGAACATCCCTGAACATTCCTGGACATTGCTGGACATCCCTGAACATTCCTGAACATGCCTGAGCATTCCTGGCCTCTCTTAACTAGATGATGGAGTCCTAGAGTAATTTTTTCCAGAATGTTTTAGTCCTCGTTTAAATAGTTAGGCAATGTGAATTGTAGATTGTTTGACCCAACAACTTGCAAATGCACGTAACATTTAATAAGGACCTCATGATCATGATAGAAAACCTGATGGACATCATGAAGTCAAAAGATAGAGCATCATATTTTAATAGTTTGGAACAACACATTTTTGTTACCGTCTACACTGATCATCTAGAATTATATGTATGATGTTTTTATACTTTGTTTATATCTGTTGCCATGATTTTTGTGCTCCTATGGGGTTACAACTACAATAGAATGCATGTTGTCATGAATAGCACTTTATGAACTGTATTTAACTCTATTCTTATATTGTCGATGCAATGGGCCTATCACTGTTATTGTGACACAATGTAGTCTACACAAAGAGAATTAGGCTACACAACAATTTAGGATATATGCTTGACAAACAATATCATTAGCTTTGCAATAAAAGTGTTCTATAAATTGAAAGCATTAAAATTAATTATCACCCATAAGTGTAGGCCTATTTGATAATTATCATGCCACTTAACGTGAATTTACTCAGTTATTTTCTGCCAGCCTTCCAATTTGGCTTTTACTGCAGTGGCGGTGTCATTTCCATTACTACTGGGGAAAAATCAGACAGCCATACTCACCTACACTTCATGTAAAAAAGAAAACGTGTGGCATTGAGAATTGATAGCATTAAAAGAAAAATTCTTCTGATTGATATAAGGATCGATTAGAGGTCCAACAATTTGTTCCCTCGGTACAGCACACAATGCAGGCTCCGATGGCAACTGTATTTTCTGCGAAGGAACGGGCCATAGTGATGGAACAGAGCCTGATTGTTTGATTCACTTGGAAAAGACAAGATCAACTTAACCTAGTTGGTAGCAGATTTGGTTTAGAGTATTTGTTGCTATGATTTCTGATCAGGCTACAATTCAAGCTCTCTTTTGGAGCGAAAACTCAGTGTGCTCAAGTTCTGGTTATATAGAGCTCACTAAGTTACTAATCCAGCTTTCTGGAATATTCCTTTGGGGAGCACAATGGCACCTCAGTAGCAGAGGTCAAAGGGCTCCAGATTGCTGTATGTCAAGACGGAGAAGCTGTGAGAATAAAAGCTCAGACACACTAGGGACTATGTCACTCCATCATTTCCCTCTGTTTTCTTTTTCCCTGTCACTCATTCAAAAAAAAATTCTCTCTGTCTCTCACTCTCCAATTATTTACAAGTTGTTTACCCTGTGTGTTGTTAGTTTTATATACCAACACAAATTAACACAGTTACATTTGTGTGTACATTTTATGTTTGTAGTATGTTTGTATTTTACCACGTAATGCTTCCGATCCAAATGTTTGTTGAAAACACAAAACTAACTAACGAGTAGATTTTAGTCATATTAGTAAAGATGTGACATGTGATAAAATGGTATCAATAACAACATTCAAATAGCTAAAATAAGCCTCATTCGATTCCACAAAGGCAACTTCTTGCATTGTTGTTTACTATCTGACTTTTCAGAATCATAACAACACAGAGACTTTGTCCCATCACTTTTGTGAGGTTGTCAACCAACCCATCTATTGGACAGTGAAGTAGGAAGTGAACTGAGCCTAAAGCTCATAAATCATTTAGCGGAGTTTGTTTTGCCACTTGAATTAAATTAATACAGAATTAATATTTAAAGCTTGCCTCGTTTATCAAATTAAATGTATCCACCACAATGGAAAATGAACAGTATTACAGAATCTAGAGAAAAACACAACCAGAGATGCTTTAGGAGACTGGGAAAAGAAAATAAGACGAAAGGAAAGACCAGAGAAGAAATTAATGAGGATCTCATGTTAATTAGTGTCAGGTAGCTGTGATAAGGTAATGAGGTGTCTTTTGTCTGCCTCAGGAACCCCAGAGACACATAGGAAACAGGTCAGTAACATGTCAACAATCATGCAAGGGCCTCCCCAGGTCCCCCTCTCCAACTTGCCTTCCCCCAGGCCCCCCTCCCCGACCCACCTTCCCCTAGCTCCTGTATATCTCCCTTTCTCAATGATTATTTAGTACAAAATATACAACTTTATATAAGAAATCGTCATTGTTATGGCCATGTATGTAACCTGGCCAAACAGGTATTCCCAAACATTTTCAGGGAGTTTTGTTTGCAGTGCATATCTCATAATATATAAGAAATATTTCATCATTATTGTTATCATGTTAATTTTCCATCACTATTATTCTGGCATGACAGGACTTCACTTTAACAATTTATCACATTTTTACAGTGGATTTTGTGATTTGTCTGAACACTGGGCTTTTGGAATTATTTCTCATTGATACAGGCTTCATAGGAGCTGTTTGAAGATAGGCATATCTATTTCTTTCAATCTATTTAAAAAACATGGAAATAGGAAGACTATGAAATATTTTCACTAAACACAGGTCCCCTCCCACTTCCGTTTTCTGTTGCCAAAGTCCCATAGGACAAATTTAAAAACAAGAAGCTAATTAAAGCATAACTTAAAGATATAGGAAAGCCCTTTTACCACCTCAAAAAATTGACACAGTTTTTCATTATCTATTTTGCTTGTAACACATCCTATATTATGTTAAAGCTAATTTATATGTATTTTTAAGATGTTTTTAAGATGATTTTTAAGATGCATTTGAAACCTACAGTGATTTAACTGACTCTTTACATCACATCGAAGAATAATATTTTACACATAAGCAACATAACAAACTAATAATAATATAGCTAATAATAATTAAGAGCAATGAAATAATGTATTGGAGAAAGTAAGATCATGGATGTAAAAAAACTGTTCCAGTCTCTTGCTATGGATCCCAAGTGACTGAAAAGAGGGCAGGTTGTATGAGTGGGCCTTATTATGTTTGAAATAAATAGTACTGTAATGATGTGTTGTATTAGTACTGTGGTCTGTGTATTAGTAACATTCTGTGTGCTATGATGTTGGTTTCCACTGGGATGATTCTTATATTAAATTATGCTAAAATATTGATTTAGCAAACAAATCTTAGATCTTTACAAGTGGTTTGCAAAGACCCATCAAAATTGCAAAAACTTACACATCATAAATGTATTGTAAAACAATTGTGTATTTGACTAAGAAAGTATAAAACAGAAATGAAAGGGAATATTGGGATACTTTGTTGGAAGAAAATATTACTTGGGTGAAATTCCCCTTACATTGGATAATGTGTGATGGCCCATTGTGTCGTAATTCCCAATAAGCCATTGTTCAATTTGCTGCACCCCAGAGTGTAAGCACAAACATCCTTGAAAACACTTGAACTAAGTTTAGTTTTTCATCACGTTAGCAGTGATTTTTTTCAAATATGTTTACTCTGGCAGTATTTCCCAAATGTAACCTCAGTATCCAACATCCAGTTGGCCCATACTAAGCGTTAAGGTTTACCAAGTAATGCGAGTAGACACTTTCCCTTTGGGCAGGAAATATAGTAGATGTGGATTTATAGAAATTTTAAACTAAGTTTAGATGCAGACTTATGAAGATAATAGAGTTGACAAGCACTATTATGTAAATTGCACTCAAAATAGGTTTTTTGTTTTCTTTTCATTCAGACCAAAAAAGGAATGATTTAATCGATGTCATGGATATAAAACATCCAATTTCTTTTTAACTTTATAAATAATGTGTACAAAAAAACATTATCAGAGAAAACCAAATGCTGGAGTATTTTACTTGTGCACTTGGAACTTGTAGGATCAAGGAGAAGAATGTGCTTAATTGAAAATGAAGTATAAAAGATTATCTCACAAAATGTTACATTTTTAAACGTAAACTATAAAAATACAAAACCACCATCACTGTCTAATGAAACTATGAATAATAGAGCATCCGCTCTGAGATCTGGTGTCTGAAACAAAATAGAGGTACTCTGAAAAAGCCCAATGTGGTTCTCAGAGGTGGAAATAGTACAAAGTAGAAGTACTCGCCTGTGTTCACTAGTTTGGGGAAGTTCCTAAGGAGAATCTATAAATGACCAGGTTAACAGAGTTCATAACTCACCAGTGACCTTAATTGATAATTTACGCTCTTCCTTTTTATTTAACTGATCACTTGTTAGTTTTGAACTCCCTTTACCTGGTTACTTAGATCTTAATTAGATACTTCCCTAAAGTGGTGAATGCAGCCAAACCCAGTTGAGTACTTTTTACTTTGCACTTTTTACACCTCTGGCTGGTTCTTCAATCTAAATATTGATGCATGTTCCTAAGAGTGTCGTAAACACACTTTTGTTGTTTCAAGCAGCATCAAAATACCGAAAAATGTCTCTCATAAAATTAAATGGTAAAATGCAAAGGGCTTATAGGGTTGTATTGATTGCTGATAAAAGCCTATTGATATGTTTTCACAGATTTATTTATTTAGACAGAGTAGACTGAGAAGCAGTGAAAGTGGGACAGCTGGAAGCTTGAATTAAACCCCAGGATTCTCAGTCAGTAAGATAGGTACACTTCATACATTTCATTGGAATTTCATCTACAAGTCTTGAGTTCACAGTGCAATGAGGCAAAGTAACCCTATTTGATTTTAAACCCACCAAACCCAGACGGTGCCCTCGGTAGGACTCCTGGGCTAATTCACAAGCAGGATTCAAAATCCTGATCTTGCAATGATGAAGCTATCTACAAGGCAATGATTTTACTACTGTGTAATGACATGTGATGGATCATGATTAACGCCAATCAAAACCGTCAAACAAAACAAAACAATACTGTTCAGTGATAAAACAATCCATTCCACATTTTTGAGAGAGGCATACGTATAATTCTAGCAATCCTTGCTGTGGAAATGGTAGTTGTTGCAGGTGGATTGACCAATGAGATTAACAAACCAGTAAGAGGCCAAATGATCAGAGTAGGGTATCAGTGTTAAAATACACCAGAATGATTGATCTTATTCTAAGGGTGTGTATCTTGTCATACTCATATTTATAATCATATTTGTTTTTTGCAGCTGATACTTGTATCTTGTTGCAGCTGATACTTGTATACTTGTATCAGCTGCAACAAACAAATATGCAGTCATAAGAACATTTGAATATAAGTGATTTTCGAAAGACGATGAAGCCTATAACTTAACTGTGACTGGACTGTCACTCAGAGTACTTCAGTGCAATTGTCATGTTCCTGTACTCATTCACACATTATTTATTGTTCAAACAATTATCCCTACAGCCAAAATGGCAAATTAACATTATTTATTTTATAGCACTTATATTAACAAATGGTTCAAATAAATAATGCATGATTTTGGTTACTTTCAGATCACTCCTTCCACCTTTGGCTGTTTCCCTTTTTGAGGATAAAACATTACTCCTCTTACATCTGGCTTATGCCAAAACAATTGTACAATCAACAATTCCTTTTACATTTGTCATTTTATCTTCTAATAATCTGTAGTTTGGAAATGGGATTAGGGATAATATAATTCAAGCATTGATTTAGCTCACAACTATATGGATACATCTTCAGACCATTAAACAACAAGAAATAGACATCAAAACCATATGGTGAATTAAGATAGAGCTGACCAATTACAGATTATTTGTCATATTATGTTTAGACTCGAGAAAAATTTAACCTTGAGAAGAGTAAACAAGAAACCAGGCAAACCAAGTTCAGCCGGACTGCAATAGAAAGTATTGCCCTCTTGTGATTCGAACATAGATCACTCACATGAAAGGCTGTGTCGCTAACCACTACACCACAGAGATCTACATCCAATGGGTGTCAGTATAGCCTCTTGTGTCTTTGAAAAAATCCTCTTTTGCCACTGTCCGTTTTAACAGCTAATTGGCCATTTGTGAATGATATTGATACAGTTAAACTGACTAACGTTTCTTACTAAGTTTACCTCCACCACAAATAACGTCTATGAACTGTTAGCTTTTGCCACTGGCCGTTTGAACAGCTTATTAGCCAGTAATAGGCTTATTGGTATCTACTAACTTCTTAGGAATAATCAAAAGAATTGAGCAATTGCTAGCGAGACTGAAGATGAACTTTTCCATGCCAGAAACAGTCACAATATAACCGTATACAGTTTTAGTTAAGGTTCACTGTAACGTACCTACCAACGTAACTACTGGAGCCTATGTTGTAGCCAGCAAATGTGTTTGTCTATCCTGACCCAAAACGCATGCACGGATGCGTACTTCGAAAATCCACCAGAAACAGTCGCACTATAACCGTAAACTGTTTTATTTCAGGCTTACTATAATGTAGTCACTGGAGGTTATAGCCAGCAAAGTTTTCTTCCATACGGAATAATTCTTAATGTATATTTCGCCTACGAGGAGATACGAACTCAGGACCTATAGTTTGCATGTCTGCTTCTCTAACCACTACGCTATTTAACAAGGGGTAGACAGTCACTCAGTCAGTCAGTCAGTCACTCAGTAAGAGACATTCGCTCTTCTTGGCCAGCTCCAAAAAGGAAGGTTTTGATGTGTTCAATTTGCAGTGGTCTCTTAATTTTAACCCTTTTGTTCCTCACTCAAAACCTTCCTTTTCGACTTTCTTGGAAAAGAAAGAAAAAGGTGCAGTGGTCTCTTCATTTTTTCTGGAGATATATATATATATATATATATATATATATATATATATGTATGTATGTCAGCACCCTGTTATGCATTTATTTCTAATTCCTTTTTTGTAGATGACATTGAGGTGCTTTTCATTCTTTTTCTATGTAGTTTGTTTTTGGTTTTTGAGTTACTTCTGTGTACATTTTGTTTTACTGTTTTAGAAGTTCATATATTTATATATGTATATTCATAAACCAGATGGTTTGAATCCTGAATGCTGATTGGCTGATAGCCGTGGTATATGAGACCGTACACCATGGGTATGACATCACATCAATTCTTACTGCTTTAACTGCATTAGTTACTGGTTTATGTGCAGTAACGCATCTCGGGCATTTGTGAAATATTGCCAGTATACCACAATATTTGGCTTTATATTTGCTACACTGGTTAGCACTTTCCCTTTCATTTTAAATAAAATAGCTATGATTGGTTGAGTTGCTGATTAAGTACAGTAACATAAGTAATAAACTAAACAAATCCTGCTATTTTTTACATGACATTGTCAAGTACAGATCATTGGTGCACAAAATCTCTTAGTTTATGTAGTTCATGACTAAGAATGTCAACATTGTTTTTGATTACATCTTTATTGTTTTAGATTTTTGTTTTTCAGCTTGTGTTAGGTAATGGGCTATGCTATGTCACTTGAGACCGATGTATATCTTAAGGAACAATGAGGGATCCCCTCCACGCTTGATTGTACGCAACCGAGATTTAGTCGCAAGCCACCAGTTGAGAAAAGGCTGTGTTAATGAACATATTTTTACTCTAATTTTCAAAGCATATACAGTAGCGTTACAGTCAAAAGTCAAACATCTGTCACATTCTGCCTATACAGATTAAACTAAAATGACACTGATGATGTTCACTTGTTCCCCCCAATATTTTGTCACACTAAGCAGTCCACTCTCTCATGTACTTTCCCTTTCTTGCCTTCACCCAAAATAAGATTCATTTAAATCACTCTCTGTTAACCTCTCCATATTCTCTCCAACCCAGCCTCCTGAGACTAACATGAGAGTGTGGCCCGGGAGGTCTTAAGTGGGGACTAAGTAGGACGCTTCAGGCCGTCAATACACCACTATTGACCTCTGCTGTGATAAGGACATGACTGTGTGTAGGGGTGTACAGGGATGTAGACGGGCTTCAAGTAAACTAAACACGGGAGGATTTTCCCATTCTTTTTTAACAAAGCAGGCACTCCACTTGACATCATCAAATGTGGTTTTCTTGCATTTATATATTTTTATTTTATTATTTTGTCATATTTTGTAAATTTTTTTACATGTATTTGGGATGACTAGGGTCTTTTAACAGGTCTGGGTATCATTGTCATTTTATCACAGTATTGAGAAAAAAAAGCAGAGGTCGTGAGTACATTAAAGTATGAGTAAATAAAGGTATGAGTAAAGAAGTGTATTGCATATATTGCCATACACACACACACACACACACATGGGTTCTTTGGGACCTATATGGAAAACATAATGACTTAAAAACAATTTGAGCTTGTCAATGTTTATTTGCAGTTCACAAACGGGCTCTTGGTGTTAGTGAACATTGGAATGTGAAGCAGATCATTCGAATATTATGGGTTGTGTTTTGCTCACAGCTCTTTCTTGCAATAGTGGAAAAAAAAGCTATTGTGTTATGCCAATAAATACTGTTTATTTCTGTGACCTGGTTGATTAGGGATCTGTATAGAATCAATCTTGAAGGATGTATATAGAACTACAAGAATGGGTTTTATGTGCCTATGTGTGTGCAACTCAAGGGACCTAAAGACACACACACACACACACTTCCTGGGTTGGCTTCTCTGACGGACGCAGCCACTAATGGGTTAATTTAATTCCAGCAGGCAGGGCACTCCGGCTTGTTGGGAACAATTAGCGGGGAATGGAGTGGTGAATATTTAATGAAGAGCAAGGTAGAGGCAGAAAACAGAGGATGAGAGAAAAAAACCTTTTCCACTTAGCAGAGCTAGAAGAGACCAACCTGGCCGAGGCTGTGCTGCTGTCTGCCCCTGTCTCAATCATCCACTCTGTTCCTCCCCAGTTCTCTCTGCCTTCCTCCTTCTGTCTTTACAGTCCCTGACTAAAACTCCCCCTCCCCTTTGTCTTTCAGAACAAGCCATGCACTGTATTTGTGTATGTACACTACACATACATGTGTCTTCATTGTGCATATGGACTTTAATGTGCACGTGCAGTATGTGTTTGCCTTGTGTCCCTCACCCACTGAGACTCAGTCAGCGCTGGCGGAGACACTATATAATAGATAGGCTACATCATGCTTTTTGATTGACAAGTTCTGTTGGTCAGTGGAGGCTCAGTATAGTCTGTGCCGAGTTCACTAACTATAATACTGTGGGTTGCTAAGCACAACCTGTCGGTCAAGCTGTCTTCCCATCCTGAATCGGGAAAGAAACAACACAATTTGTTAATTTTGTTAGTTATTTTATTGATCCTTAACAGCAATTGAATGGTTGAATTATTTAGCAAAGTATATGTACATATAAGAATATGTATTCTATAGATAACACCCCCAAATAGTTATGTTGGCATAATAGCTTTGATTGGGGATTCCCAACACTAATATAATGACATTGCAATAAAGGCAGTGTTGGTCCTACTGTAGATCATATATCGATTGCCTGTCTGACAGCTTTATTGCTCTGACTATAATCCTCTCCTGCTGCATTCTGGACTAGTTAAAGATGCAGTGTGGGACTTTGCAAATACCAAACAATTATTTTAAAACTCACATTTTGGGCTGGATGTGTAAAATATTGTTTGAATGTGCATGATATAAGAATAATCAACATAAAACTAACTATGAACTATGAAATTCAAGTTTGAAAGAGTGTGCTTTTGATGACACAGGGCACATATTGGTACACACTTAACATAGTGTAAATTTTTCGGGGACTTGTTTTGACTCGACAGCTCCACTTTTACAACCAGTGGCCGAGAATCAAATTTAAGGAAGTGTTCTGCAGGGGTTAACACATAAGCAATATTGGGAAGTTTCTATTCGTCCAGTTCTTATGTTTTGATTACCATATATATCAAGCTAGAGTGACCTTTCATGTCAGTAATATGGTTTAATCCCACAACGGAGTTAGTGTACTAGTGCTCTCTAAGACTTCTCCTTCACCCTGTTCTCCTGTGGAATGCTCTCGAATGAAGTGCATGGACATAATGATGCGTCATATTGATATTTGACAGTCCTTCAATATCGCTCAACAACACTAGAAAATGACCCATTGTGACTATACCTTTTAGAGTCTCTGTATGATCTGATCCATACATCACCAGACCATCTCACTCACAGCCAGGTGCATTAAGGCATTTTGTTAATATCAGCAGTTCAGAGACCATTAAGAAGAGAGAGCATTGATAGAAATATGAAGCCTGTTGGATCAGACAGTAACTGATGACAAGCTGCTCCTCTAAAGGAGAGGTTTGTATCTCCGGCCTTGAGACACACCAGTCTCATAACAGGCAATTAGACAGATAGCGGAAGTCTCTAAAGAACAACAAAACATGCAATATCATATCGATTAAACAACAAAAATCCATGACATTGAAATTAGATGTTAGATTAGTAGTCAATCTTGTGTCAAGTTATTTTGGCATGATTCACAAGAGTAATCCTTTTTTTAAGTGTTGAAAATGTTATTATACTCACAGTTCAGGTTAACATTGTTATTTGATAAATGTTTTAACACACACCAGGTTTACCATGTATTCACACAGGACTGAGACAGTGGCCAGGCCTCTTGGCCTGTGGAATGGCCTCTTGATTGTGAGAATCTGTAAGGAACAAGGACCATCTATTATACATCAGTGGCATCACTTATTCATCCTGCTCCCCTGTCTGTCTGTAAACATACAGCCACTGTGTATGTGTGTATGTGTGTGTGTGTTTCTGGCTTAACTATATATTGGGGACAAAAAAGTCCCCAGACTGTGGTTAAATCAGAAAACATGACCAATGGTAACATTTTTCCTCTCCCTATTTTGAATTTTTTTTTTATTTTGGCTTAGGTATTATGGTGAAAGTTAAAATTGCAATTAGGGTCAGAACTACGGTTAGTGTTAAAGTTAGGCATTACAAGTTAAGTTTAGTTGGGTTGGAGTTAAGGTTAAGTTTGGGCAGAAAAGGTTTAGGCTAAAAATCTGTTAAGGACAATCAACTTTGGTGTCTCCACTTAGATAAGTACGTGTGTGTGTGTGTGTGTGTGTGTGTGTGTGTGTGTGTGTGTGTGGTTGTTGTAAAGTATAGTTGCTACAATTACTCAGGTTAAAAAGTACACCTGTACAATCGTTAGATGAAGGTACATTCAAAACCTGCATTGTTTGGTATTGGTGCAATATGTTTTGTCTGACAGCATGCAGTCATTCACCCCAGCAATACCAGCAGGTGGCAGATTACCAGTGACTTTAAAGTTCACAAACACACGAAGAGAGAGATCATGGCAGAAAGAGGGATTAAGTGAAAGAGAGAGGGGGAGAGGGGGGAGTAAATAGTGCCCCGAGGGATGAAACAAGGGCTAAAGGGGAGGGAATGTTGGAGGTGATGATGGCTATCTCTGGTTTTATGGATGTGCTCATATAGCTCTCCCTTGCCTCCTTCCCCCCTCCCTCACCACCCGCCCCTCCAGGCCTGCCATATGATGGGTGGTGGGGGTGGAGGTAGCAGTAGTGTGGAGCTGCTCTGTCAGCTGGGAGGCCTGGCTGTGAGCTGTGCGTGTCCATGCTGTGGCCTGGCTCAGCCCTCCGTGGGCTGAGCAGAGAGACAGAGGGGGCGGGGCCTTGCTATACTAATTACCAACTTGGCCTTTAATCGTTATAGCTCGGGACACAATGGGTCTACTTTGTGGGGTGATTTGCGTAGCTGGACATTTGTCATCAGTGCGTGTATGTCTGTCTGTCTGTCTTTCCGTTTGGCTCTTTCTCTTTACCTCTCATCTAAATATTTCCTGTTCCTCCCTCTGTGTGTTAATGAACTGAAATGTTTGTAAATGGGGGCTGGGGGGGGGGGGGTCAGCTGGAGAACTAAGCTTGTCTCTGAATCTCTTTGGTGACCCCTGACCCCGGGACCCCAATCCCGCTGTGCTCGATTGGAGATCAACAATAGAACCTGCAGGTCAGCTGAGTGTTGTACAAGTGATCCACAGCAAGACATTTGTCATTGGGCCATACGGAACTGTCTGTATGCCTTACGGACAGCTTCACCGCACAAACAGATGCATTCACATATACACACACGCACACACTCATACACACACACACACAAACAAACACACACCCATGAACAAACATATACACTAATTTTATTGCTCTCTTTTCCATACTGGTTATTAATTTTAGCAAAATCAACCTTGTGAAAGCTCTGGAACTCTTTTTATTGGGGCAATGTTCTCATTATCTCTCTTGGAAAGTCTACGTAAACATCAATGGCACTGTAGATCTGGGTGAGATAACAAGTAGCATTAGTTCTGGTGCTTTGGACAATTCACAACTGTGGCATCCTAAATATCTGTGATTATCACATGTATTTACAGTATTTGCACAGTCCAGTAATGAAGACACTAGACTCTGCCCAAAGACTCATACATATTCACACTCCATACACGCACACGCACACACACACACACACACACACACACACAGTACTCACTTTTGTTGCCAGCGGTTTAGACATTAATGGCGGTGTGTTGATTTATTGTGAGGGGACAGCAAATTTACACTGTTATACCAGATGTACACTCACAACTTTACATTGTAGCAAAGTGTCATTTCCTCAGTGTTGTCACATGAAAAGATGTAATAAAATATTTGCAAAAATGTGAGGGGTGTACTCACTTTGTGAGATACTGTATATACCAACATCACACACACACACACACACACACACACACACACACACACACACACACACACACACAACACACACACACACAAACACAAACATTCTCATCACATGCACTGCTG
This sequence comes from Esox masquinongy, assembly GCA_016801175.1. Classification (NCBI taxonomy): domain Eukaryota; kingdom Metazoa; phylum Chordata; class Actinopteri; order Esociformes; family Esocidae; genus Esox; species Esox masquinongy. Next base: position 6,568 of record JACXGI010003237.1, on the reverse strand, counting down.
CTGCTACCTATAGGTAATCTCAAATGACATGTACCGCCAAACACCAATTATGTACTGGTACTTGTAAATAGCCAAGTCATTTTTAATCATATCACTTTTTCCTGGTAACGGTATGCAGAGACCCTGTGTATATATTCACTGTGTTACAATCTTTCATTTTCTGTTTCATTGACTTAAATTGCATTATTTTTTAAAGGGGGCATAAGTAAGCATTTCACTGTTCGTTGACACCTGCTGTTAATAAAGCTTGTAACAAGCATAATTTCATTACTGAAAATAATAAGCATTCCATTAGTAGAAAAGATCAACCGTCTCCTGTTGCCAAGCATTTCAAAGAATTCAATCATATTCAATCAACATTTCAACACTTGCCGTTAAGTTCATTGCGATAGAGAAGTCCATATGCCAAGTTGAGGACGGGATGATAATAACCTTCCACTAAAATGAAAATCCCTCTGGATCCATTACCTGAACATCGTCTTCATTGGTGTGCTTAATGAGAAACTCAAAGTTAGACATTTTTTTATTTAAAACGTTGTGTTTTTATTCATCACATCTTCACATATTTCTGTCTCGAGATAGATTGTCTATTAAGTACAGCTTTGTAAATACTACAAATATATTGCCAGTTGTGAAACACTCATAAACTGACTGGTTGGCAAAATATGATTACTAATTTTAGTAAGTTTGTTATTTTGTGAGCATTTTTAGAACTTTTATGCGACAAAATCATTCTGCAACTCTATTAGAACCATCTTCCAAGCATGTGGTTTTAGGTGTTTTGGATATCTTCCTGAATGATCAGCGCATGTTGCTTTTGATGATTTCAATATTGTCTTCATGAAAATTAGTCATTAACCACTCAAAATAAGTGTGTATATAATTGCTAATAATATCTTGACAGTATTACAGGAACAATTATTGTAAAACATTACACTTTAACTTTAAGACAGTCCTGTGGGAATATTCTCTGCTTGTTGATTCCAGTGTTTTTGATAACTTCACAATTAACATTAAGATAATCATCATAATGCTGGACTGAACCAGTACCAGAACCAGATCTAAATCACAGCTGATGTTCTAGGACTCCTCATTTATTATCTTTATTTTCCAGTTAATGTTTGTCATTGGTCCAGACGGATATCAGTCAGTCCAAACGGTTCAACTCCTCCTTTCTACCAGGTATTGTGTGGCGTGTGTCTCCACCCTTTGTTCCTGGCATTCCTTTTGTGTGTGCATGTCCTGTTAGGCGTGTGCGTGTATCACATGACTAACCTTGAGTTTTGGCGGTGGATTTAAAAAGGTGCGTGTCTCATGCTCACTGTGTGTCTTTGATCAATCTGGAAATGTGTAGAGGCTGTGTGGATACACGCCCATCTTTTTTCTCCTTGTGGTGTTTCTATTGTGTTTTGACATTGTTTCGTGAGATCCCTGAGGGTGTTTACTGGGTTCCGCTGTGGGTCAGATAATTCACCGTAGATCACATCTGTCTCTGGCATGGCTTTACCACTATTAACCGTATCAACGAGTGTGTTTGTGCATGTTTTATGTATTGTCTGTCCTTGTCTGGGGAACATCTGCACTCCACCAGCACTCCACCAACTGACTTTTTCCTATTGTTCTTTAGTGTAACCAATCATGAACATACCAACCTGGATAGGTTGCTATCAGCTGCTTCTCTTGCATTCTCTGTCTTGCTGCTGTGGTTATTAATCGCTATAGAAATTCCTACTTCTATGGGCCAAATTAGATTGCGTTATCTGTAGCATCAGATTAATGTCTTCCGTGGAGTATTGTGGCGAAACATACCACATACATTTGTATGCATGAGCCGCAATCTCGATTCTAGTGATGATAAATAATGGTAGCTGTTCTCTGCTTGTCAACAGCTCTAATTATATGCTGGTTTTGAAGTGAATGCCAATAAAGGACACCATGCTAAAGCATTAGGTGCAAATTACATGTGACCATTATTGATAGACTTGATAGGAAATGTCTCTAATGATTCAGACTAAAGCCACTGACACACAATTGAACTGCAACCACACTGGATGAATAATGGGAGAAGTGTCTAACAAACCAAATCAAGGGACATGTAAAAAAAACAATGACTACTCTCCTTTTTTCCTTTCAGTAACTTGAACCAACGACTTTTGTCCTAAATAGCCCTGTCCCAGTGTGAATCTCAATACTGTAAAGTTGATGCATTGCATACCTCCTTGTCTCCTTTCCTTCATACCAAACATTGGACAGATGAAAGCAGACATAAGATATATTATGTATTGTACTGATGTGATCTTTTCTCATTTTATTGTTAGCATACAAGCAAATTCAAGAACAAGAAACAATAAGACATAGCCTCTTTAGAGTCTTGAGACAAAGTGTTTTTATTGAGAAATAATGATACTTATTGTTCCCATTTTTAAATCCCAAGATGTTCCCCAAGGGATTCTTAGAACAGGGAGCGTGCCTCAGGAGCTTAGTCACCAAGCTGATGGAGTCAGAGATCCGTCTGAGAACCGCTTTAAGTGATTCCCCCCGATCAATAATCTGGCTGGGAGCTACGAGCTGGATGGGAGCTGGTTGGGAAAGATGGATGGAGCTCCTCTTGTTAGCTCGCACTGTTGTTTCTGCCCATCTCTGTCACTACATAACCTGGATCACAGAGCACACTGTCCCTTGAGACACACACACCACACCAATCAATTTGCCCCATTTAGGTTGTTTAGAGTTCCTTATTGAATTTTATATGACTTCAACAAAATTATGAATATACTTCAGAGATCACACAAAACATTTTTTACCTCTCACTCTGAAATATATATATTTACCCTTTAATGATTCCATTTTTAAAACGATGCAGCACAAAGCTATTGTTTCTTAAAATTACAATACATTTGTTGAATAATAAATACAATTGGTTTAGATTTTCTGATTATATGATTAATCACTTAGTTTTTTTTCAAGTGCTTAAGCACAATTTTGAAAACAGGGCCCAGTTTTTCAAACCCCTTCACACAATTAGCACAACACAACACCAAATTAGCACAACACCTCAGATCATTTGCAAAATAGAACACTTGTCAAAACTATACAATGTCTTATGAAAACCTTATTTTGTTGTCATAACATAAACCCAACCATCATATGGTCTGATTCTGTTTGAATCAGTCAAACACTCCTGTGGTCAACCTAAAACATTTTTAGCATTTACACAGAGAAAGTGTAAAAATATATTCACCAATACCAAATGACACCAACTGTGCAGACTAATGGAAATATTTATTTTCATGTACTCAAGTCAATCAATACTGAACATTCCAACAAAACATTCATAAAACATTTTCCAGTTTTCATACAGTATTACTGAACATACCATTGTACTGTAAGCTTACAGTAATACTGTAACATAAATTACATATCCAGTTCAGTACCGAATAAAATAAATAAATAACCTAAACATCTCTCCGTCTAGCTGGATCTGGCCACAGGGCCTCGTCAACATTACAGGCTATATTTTCATTTGCAAGGCAACGTGGGAAGGATCTTTTGGAGTGACGAATCCACCCTTGTATGGATGCTGCTTCAATTTGATCATATGCTTCCTCCATAGCTTGAATGAGGTCCATCTGGACATAGGGCTGGAGATCATAAACCTTCCACCGCCATGCTGAGAAGAACTCCTCAAAGGGGGGTTTAGGAAGAGGGAGTATGGTGGAAGGTATTGAACTGTAAATTGTGGGTGTTGATGAAACCAGTTTTGGACCAGAGCAGAACGATAGAAAGCTACCTTGTCCCAGACGACAATGTATTTCATCTGGTCCCTTTGGTTTGCTGCTGTGATAATAGTGTAATCTGTCTAAAAATGTTAGAATGAGGTCAGTGTTGTAAGGACCCAAGTTGGCATGGCGGTGGAGGACCCCATTCTGTGTAATGGCAGCACAAAGGCTAATGTTACCCCCACGTTGCCTTGGTACATTGACAATAAGCCCTGTGGCCAATGATGTTTCTTCCCCTTCTTCTCACTGTTGTCAGGTTAAATCCAGCCTCATCAATGCATATAAACTCATGCGGGACTTCCTCTGCATCCATTTGCAAAACTCTGAAATACAGCAAAAGATCAGTGTGGAGATCAATTTACTGTAGGTCTGCTATACAGCAAAATTACATGTACAGTAAAAAGGTTATGTGTGCAGTACACAATACTACAGTCAGTGAACAAAACGTACCACCACATATTCACGCCGCAGGACTTTCACCCTGTCTGAATTTCTTTCAAATGGTACTTTATACAGTTGTTTCATCAGAACTTAATGTTTTTTAAGGATACGGGCTATTGTTGACAGAGTGACCGGTTGGACATTATTGAAACTTGGGTGATCATTGACAATATGGGCTTGAATTTCTCTAAGTCTGATTGCATTATTGGCCAAAACGAGGTTTATGATCTCTCTCTCTCTTGCTTCTGTGTAAATATGGGGCCCCTCCCTCCTTGGTGTTCTCGACGTTCAATCCTATGTTGGCCAAACAAAATACATGTAGCTTACTGTAAAATGGCCCAGGAATACCAAAACTGATGATATAGTACATGCAGTAAGCTATGGATTTTCTGTTGACAAAAGATAAGTTTCTCACCTGTGCTCTTGACAAAATGTCCGAACAATTGATGCCACCGTGTACCTGCTTAGGTTAGGCTATACTCACAGTCCAGCCTCCCTCAGTGTTAGTCCGTGATTACTTTACATGGTCCACAATTGTAGCACGAATTTCGTTACACAGATTTGGTTGTCTTCTTTGTGCATGTTCTACCCCTCCTCCAGGTCTTCCTCGGCCTCTTCCTCGGCCTCTTCCTCGGCCTCTTCCTCCACCTTGTTCTCTCTGGATTATCCCTCTCATCTGCACTCTCCCACCTCCTCTGACACCGTCCATTTCTTTTGAAGACAGGTGAACTTACCTGTTGCCTTTTTATAGTGCTTAAACTTGATTGGTGTGTCTACAATTAAGCACCAGTGTGTGTGCACACCTGGTGGCTGTGTTTAACCAATTGGTTCATGGGTGTGTTCATTTGAAAGCCTTTGCTTTGAAATTGCAAGGAAATGACATCATGATAAATTTCTGTGTCAGATGCATACATGTGTGTTCAGTGTTTTGCAATTCACTGTGTGAAATGTTGTGCAAAATATGTGATGCTGACAATGTGCTTACAGTTGTGCAAATCTAGGCCGGTGTTTTGCTCCTTGAGTGTAAGATTTTGCTAATTGTGTGAAAGTTTTAATTTTAGTGTGTAAGCAATTGAAAAAAACTGTAATGTCCCAGCCAGGGATTGGTTTATAGTAGCCTACAAACTCTTTGACTCTGCGTACTATATTAAGCGCTGGTACTCATTTTGCAATAGTATACTACTGCAAAGAAATCCATGTTGTGAGGATTTTTATTAATTTACCCGATAATGATTTGCAATTAATTCTGTTAAAAATATTTATTTTGGAATATTTTAAAGATATATGCATAAATATTCATAGATTCATAAGTATTCATAGAAATTTAGGTGGTACAATGATTCTGTACACTATTCAGGTCTTGTTTTCTGAGATGAACAGAAATTCATTGAAATGGGTGGAATTTTAACAAGTTTCTACAGGTATTGCATAGGGATTTGGCTTGCCCCAGTCGTCCATTGTCCATTGATGTGCTTGATGAGAAAATGATCACATCTCTTAGTGACACTGATGGGAGAGAGGGAGGTTGCAGCTTTCTTTTTGATAATAGAAGCCGATCCGACTTATAATAAACGGTCTGCATTTTAGACTGAGCTTTTACACCTAAAACACTATCATTCTACAGGAATATGTATTTTTCACATTTCTGGACATTACAATCTAGTTATACATGTTGTTTCTTAAAGTCAAACGTGAGTGTTCATAAGATCAGGGATGACCCTCAAGTTAATAACCGTAACTTGTTTGAAAGCTGTCACTCCTCCCCGAAGGAGCAGACCAAACCTGTGTCATCTAGGCACCTACCTGACTGCTGTTTGCTGTTCACCACAGAGGTTGACCTTCGTTGGTATGATGTGAGAAGAGAAGTTACAAGTGTAAATTTGCCACGGTCCTTACTCTGACAAATGGCACAATCTGTTGCCATTGTGTGCCCCTCCCCCTCTCTCCACCGGGCCAGCAGCAGGTGAATGATGGCAGGGCAAGGAGGGGAGTTTGGGCCCTGGAGCAGAAACCGTAAGAGTGGAGTTCGAACAGACTACACACACACATCCAGTACACACACATACAGCACCCACACATACATGGGGATAAAGTGTAGTTCCAGTGTGTGAAATGTTGAATAACTGGTTACCTGAATCAGATTATGAAAAAGAGAAAACAAAACATCTGTGGAATAGGCTTAGCTACAGTTTGATGCTGTACAATACATTATGCAAATTTTAGGGCAAAGTAATTGTTTAGGATTTTTTTTGATAGTTTGTTTCTGTGAGTCTTTTGTGATTGGGTTTATATCAATGCATGCTTTTTTTCATAAGTGTGTGTGTGTGTGTCTGTGTGTGTGTGTGTGT